>PVJX010018977.1:0-35606 GCA_004027295.1 Dolichotis patagonum
GGGTGGCTGCAGCTTGCCCGACCACAGTCACTTTCCAGGGCGGTAGGCTGCTTACTGGTTGGCTCGGCCAGCTAAGATCCAGCATGGCTCGGATCTCAGGAGACGCTCTTGCTTCTGGTTTCCCGCCTGGGGTGGCCGCGGCTCAGCAGATAACAGTCACATTCCAGGGCAGCAGGCTGCTTATTGGTTGGCCCGGCGCCCCAAGTTCCAGCATGGCTTGAATCTCAGGAGACGATATTTCTTCTGTTTTCCCCGTCCTGGTATTGGCCTCGGAGTGCCCGACCACAGTCACTTTCCATGGCAGCAAGGTGCTTACTGGTTGGCCCGGCGCCCCAAGTTCCAGCATGGCTTGAATCTCAGGACACGCTCTTGCTTCTGGTTTCACCGCCCTGTGGTGGCTGCGGCTTGCCAGACCACAGTCACTTTCAAGGGCGGCAAGCTGCTTATTGGTTGGTCTGGAGCCCTAATTTCCAGCATGGCACGGATCTCAGGAGACGTTCTTGCTTCTGGTTTCCCCGCCCTGCGGTGGCCACAGCCTGGCAGACCACAGTCACTTTCAAGGGAAGCAGGCTGCTTCCTGGTTGCTCAGCCCCCTAAGATCCAGCATGGCTCAGATTTCAGGAGATGCTCTTGCTTCTGTTTTCCCTGCCCTGAGGTGGCCGCGGCTTGGCAGACCAAAGTGACTTTCCAGGGCAGCAGGCTGCTTACTGGTTGCCTCGGCTCCCTAAGATCCAGCATTGCACGGATCTCAGGAGACGGTCTTGCTTCTGGTTTCCCCGCCCTGGGGTGGCCTCGGATTGGCAAACCAGAGTCACATTCCAGGGCAGCAGGCTGCTTACTGGGTGGCCTGGCACCCTAAGTTCCAGCATTGCGCTGCTCTCAGGAGACGCTCTTGCTTCTGGTTTCCCCGCCCTGGGGTGGCCACGGCTTGGCAGACCACAGCCAATTTCAAGGGCAGCAGGCTGCTTACTGGTTGCCTCGGCCCCCTAAGACCCAGCAATGCGTGGTTCTCAGGAGACGCTCTTGCTTCTGGTTAACCCGCCCTGGGGTGGCTACGGCTTGCAGACCACAGTCTCTTTCCAGGGCGGCAGGCTGCTTACTGGTTGGCTCGGTGCCCTAAGTTCCAGCATGGTGCGGATCTCAGGAGATGTTCTTGCTTCTGGTTTCCCCGCCCTGGGGTGGCCATGGCTCCCCACACCACAGTCACTCTCCAGGGCGGCAGGCTGCTTACTGGTTGGCCCAGCACCCTACGTTCCAGCATGACGCGGATCTCAGTAGACGCTCTTGCTTCTGGTTTCCCCGCCCTGGGGTGGCCGAGGCTTGGCAGATCATAGTCACTTTCCAGGGCAGCAGGCTGATTACTGGTTGGCTCGGCCCCCTAAGATCCATCATGGCAGGGATCTCAGGAGACTCTCTTGCTTCTGGTTTCCCCACCCTGGGATGGTCGCGGCTTGGCAGAGCACAGTCACTTTCCAGGGCAGCTGGCTACTTACTGGTTGTCCCGGCACCCTAGTTTCCAGCATGGCGTGGATCACAGGAGATGCTCTTGCTTCTGGTTTCCCTGCCCTGGGGTGGCCACAGCTTGCCAGACCGCAGTCACTTTCCAGGTTGGCAGGCTGTTTGCTGGTTGGCCTGGTGCCTTAACTTCAAGCATGGTGGGGATCTCAGGAAACACTCTTGCTTCTGGTTTCCCAGCCCTGGGGTGGCCCCGGCTTGCCAGACCACAGTCACTTTCCAGGCTGGCAGGCTGCTTACTGGTTGGCCCTTCACCCTAAGTTACAGCTTGGTGCGGATCTCAGGAGACATTCTTGCTTCTGGTTTCTCTGCCCTGAGGTAGACGCAGCTTGGCAGACAACAGTCACTTTCCAGGGCAGCAGACTGCTTACTGGTTGGCTCGGCCCCCTAAGATCCAGCATGGCTCGGATCTCAGGAGACGCTCTTGCTTCTGGATTCCCCGCCCTCGGGTGGCCGAGACTGGGCAGACCAAAGTCAGTTTCCAGGGCAGCAGGCTGCTTACTTGTTGCCTCGGCCCCATAAGATCCAGCATTGCTCGGATCTAAGGAGACGCTCTTGCTTCTGGTTTCCCCACCCTGGGGTGATTGTGGCTTGGCAGACCACAGTCACTTTCCAGGGCGGCAGGCAGCTTACTGGTTGGCCCAGTGCCCTACGTTCCAGCATGACGTGCATCTCAGTAGACGCTCTTGCTTCTGGTTTCCCCGACATGGGGTGGCCATGGCTTGCCAGACCACAGTCACTCACCAGGGTGGAAGGCAGGTTACTGGTTGGGTCAGCTCCGAAAGTTCAAACAAGGGGCGGATCTCAGTAAATGCTCTTGCTTCTTGCTTCCCTACACTGGGGTGGCTGCAGCTTGCCATATCACCATTACTTACCAGGGTTAAAGGCAGGTTACTGGTTGCCTTGGTGCCCTAAATCCCAACATGGGTCAGATCTCAGGAAATGCCCTTGGTTCTTCTTTCCACACACTGGGGTGGCTGTGGCATGCCAGACCACAGTCCCTTACAAAGATGGAAGGCATGTTACTGGTTGGCTCAGCGCCCTAATTTCCAACATGGCACGGATCTCAGGAAACATTCTTGATTCTTTTTTCCCCACCCTGGTGTAGCCGCAGCTTGCTAGAAAACTGTCACTTAGCAGGGCGCAAGGCAGGTTACTGATTGGCTTGGCGCCCTAAGTTCCTCCTTTGCTGGGATCTCAGGAAACGTTCTTATTTCTTGTTTCCCCACTCTGTGTTTGCCGTGGCTTGCCAGACCACAGTAACTTACCAGGGCTCAAGGCAGTTTACTGGTTGGCTCGGCACCCTAAGTTCCAACATGGCGCAGATCTCAGCAAACGCTCTTGCTTCTTGTTTCCCCGCACTGGGGTGGCCAAGGCTTGCCAGACCACTGTCACTTACCAGGGTGGAACGCAGGTAACTTGTTGTCTTTGTGCCCTAATAATAATGTGGCACAGATCTCAGGAAATGCTCTTGCTTCTTGTTTCCCCACACTGGGGTGGCTGCAGCTTGTCAGACCATACTCACTTACCTGGGCGGAAGGCAGGTTACTGGTTGGCTCGGTGCCCTAAGTTCCACCATGGCTCAGATCTCAGGAAACGACCTTTCTTCTTGTTTCACTGCCCTGGGTTGAACACAGCTTGCCAGAACACAGTCACTTACCAGGGCAGAAGGCAAGTTACTGGTTGGCTCGGCGCCCTAAGTTCCAACATGGCGTGCATCTCAGGATATGATCTTGCTAATTGTTTCTCCACCCTAGGGTGACCACGGATTGCCAGACCACAGTCACATACCAGGGCAGAAGGCATGTTACTGGTTGGCTCAGCGCCCTAATTCCTACATGGCCTGGATCTCAGGAAATGCTCTTACTTCTTGTTTCCCTGCCCTTGGGTTGCCATGGATTGCCAGAGCACAGTCACTTTGCAGGGCAGGAAGACATTTTACTTGTTGGCTCAGTGCCCTAAGTTCCAACATGGCGTGGATCTCAGGAAATGCTCTTGCTTCTGGTTTCCCCACCATGGGCTTGTGGCCCGACAAGCCGCGGTGACTCCAGTACAGGGAAGCAAGAAGCAAGAGTGTTTCCTTAGATTTGTGCCATGTTGGAACTTAGGGCATGAGCCAACAAGTAACCTGCCTTCTGCCCTGATACGTGACTGTGGTCTGACAAGCCACGGCCACCCCAGGGTGGGGAAGCAAGAAGCAAAAGCATTGTGGGAGATCCACGACATGTTAGAACTTAGGGTGTGAGTCAACCAGTAACCTGTCCTGCACCCTGGTAAGTGACTGCATTCTGGCAAGTCCTGGGCTCCCCAGGGCGGAGAAACAAGAAGCAAGAGCTTTTTCTGAGATCCGTGCCATGTTGGAACTAAGGTTGCCGAGTCAACCAGTAACCTGCCTTCCACCATGGTAAGTGACTGTGTTCTGGCAAGCCACAGCCAACGGATGGCGGGGAAACAAGAAGTAAGAGCATTTCCTGAGATCTGCACCATGTTTGAACTTGCAGCACCAAGCCAACTAGTAACCTGCCTTCCGATCTGTTACGTCACTTTGGTCTGGCAAGAAGTGACCACCCCAGTGTGGGGAAACAAGAAGCAAGAGGATTTCCTCAGATCTGCGCCATTTGGGATTTAGGGCGCCAAGCCAACCAGTATCCTGTCTTCCACACTGGTAAGTGAATATGGTCTGGCAAATCGTGGCCACCCAATGTGGTCAAACAAGAAGCAAGAGCATTTCCTGAGATCCGTGCCATATTTGAAAGTAGGGCAATGAGCCAACCAGTAAACTCCCTTCCACCCTGATAAGTGACTGTTGTCTGGCAAGCTGCTGCCACACCAGGGCGGGGAAAGAAGAAGCAAGAGCTTTTCCTGAGAAGTGCAACATTTTGGAACTTAGAGCGCCGAGCCAACAAATGACTTGCATTCCGCCATGGTAAGTGACTATGGTCTGGCAAGCCAGGGTCACCCCAGGGCGGGAAAACAAGAAGCAAGATCATGTCCTGAGATCAACACCATGTTGGAACTTAGGGGGCCGAGCCAACCAGTTACCAGCCTTCCCCATTGGTAAGTGACTGTTGTCTGGCAAGACGCAGCCCCCCAGGGCGGGGAAACAAGAAGCAACACATTTCCTGAAATCTGCAACATATTGCAACGTATGGTGCCAGGCTAACTGGTAACCTGCCTTACGCTCTGGTAAGTGACTGTGGTCTGCCAAGCGGCGGCCACCGCAGTGTGGGGAAACAAGAAGCAAGAACGTTTCCTGAGATCCTGGCCATGTTTGAACTTAGGGCACCATCCAACAAGTAATGTGCCTTCCACCCTTTTAAGTGATGGTGGTCTGGCATGCCGCAGCCACCACAGTGTGGGGAAACCAGAAGCAAAAGCGTTTCCTGAGTTCTGTGCCATGGTGGAACATAGGAGGCTGAGCCAACCAGTAACCTGCCTTGCACCCTGGTAAGTGACTGTGGTCTGGCAAGCCGCGCACATGCCAGGGTATGGAAGCAAAAGTAAGAGCATTTCCTGAGATCCACACCACATTGGAACTTAGGGAGCCGAGCCAATCAGTAACCTGCCTTTGGCCTTGGTAAGTGACTGGTTTGGCAAGCTGCTGCCTCCCTGGGGTGGGGGAACAAGAATCAAGAGCATTTCCTGAGATCCGCCCCATGTTGGAATTTAGGGTGCAGAGCCAACCAGTAATCTGCCTGGTTCCCTGATAAGTGACAGTGGTCTGTCAAGCTGCAGCCACCCCAGTGTCACGAAACAAGAAGCAAGAGTGTTTCCTGAGATCTGCACCTTGTTTGAACTTAGGGCACCGAGCCAACAAGTAACCTGCCTTAAATCTTGGTAAATGACTGTGGTCTGGCAAACCACGGATGACCCTGGTAGGGGAAACAAGAAGCAAGAATGTTTCCTGAGATCCTGGCCATGTTGGAACTTAGGGCACCAAGCCAAACAGTAACCTGCCGTCCGCCCTTGTAAGTGACTGTGGTCTGGCAAACCACGGCCACCCCAGGGCGGGAAAGCAAGAAGCAAGAGCGTTTCCTGAGATCCACGCCATGTTGGAACTTAGGGCATCAACCAACCAGTAACCTGCCTTGTGCCCTGGTAAGTGATTGTGTGTTGGCCAGGCGAGGCCACCCTGGGCAGGGAAACAAGAATAAAGAGCATTTCCTGATATCAGCGCCATGTTGGAAATTAGGGTGCTGAGCCAACCAGTAACCTGCCTTGCACCAATGGAAAGTGACCGTGATCTGGCAAGCCACGGCCACCCCAGTGTGGGGAAACAAGTAGCAAGACCGTTTCCTTAGATCTGCGCCTTGTTTGAACTTAGGGCACTGAGGTGACAAGTAATCTATCTTCAAACTTTGTAAGTGACTGTGGTCTTGCAAGCTGCAGCCATCATTGGGTGGGGAAAAAAGAAGCAAGAGCATTTCCTGAGATCTGAGACATGGTGGAACTTAGGGCGCTGAGCCAACCAATAACCTGCCTTCTGCCCAGGTAAGTGACTGTGGCCTGCTAAGCCACAGCCACCCCAGGGCAGGGAAGCAAGAAGCAAGAGTGTTTCCTGAGATCTGCACCATGTTGGAACTTAGGGCATGAGCCAACCTGTAACCTGCCTTGCGCCCTGGTAAGTAACTGTGGTCTGGCAAGGCAAGGCCACCTCAGAGAGCGGAAACAAGTAGCAAGAGCATTTCCTGAAATGTGCGCCATTTTGGAACTTATAGCACCAAGCCAAACAGTAACCTGCCTTCCACCCTGGTAAGTGATGTTGGTCTGGCAAGCCGCAGGCACACCAGTGTGGGGAACCAAGAAGCAAGAGCATTTCTTGAAATCCGTGCCATGTTTGAACTTAGGGCGCTGAACCAACCAGTAACCTGCCTTCTACCCTTGTGAGTGACTGCAGTCTGGCAAGTCGCAGCCACTGCAGGGCTGGGAAACAAAAGCAAGAGCATATCCTGAGATCCGCGCCATGTTGGAACTAAGGGCGCCAAGCCAACCAGTAAAGTGCCTTCTGCCATGGTATGTAACTGTGTTTTTGCAAGCCACGGCCATTCCTCGGTGGGGAAACAAGAATCAATAATGTTTCCTGAGTTCCTGGCCATGTTGGAACTTAGGATGCCAAGCCAACCAGTAACCTGCATTCTGCCCTGGTAAGTGACTGTGGTCTGGCAAGCCATGGCCACCCCAGGGCGGGGAAACAAGAAGCAAGAGTGTTTCCTGAGTTCTAAGCCATGTTGGAACTTAGGACGCCGAGCCAACCAGTAAACTGCCTTGTGCCCTGGTAAGTGACTGTGGTCTGGCAAGCCGCGGCCACCCCAGGGCGGGGAAGCAAGAAGCAAGAGTGTTTTCTAAGATCTGCATCATGTTGGAACTTAGGGCATGAGCCAACCAGTAACATACCTTGCGCCCTCGTATGTTACTGTGGTTTGGCAAACCGAGGCCACCTCAGGTGGGGAAACAAGAATCAAGAGCATTTCCCGAGATCCACACCATGTTGGAAATTAGGGCCCTGAGCCAACCAGTAACCTGGCTTACTCCTTGGTAAGAGATGCTGGTCTGGCATGCCGCGGCCACCCCAGGCCATGGAAACAAGAAGCAAGAGCTTTTCCAGAGATCTGCGCCATGTTGGATCTTAGGGCGCTGAGTCAACTAGTAACCTGCCTTCCGCCCTGGTAAGTGACTGTGGTCTGCCAAGTCAAGGCCACCCCAGGGCAGGGAAACAAGAAGTAAGTGCGTTTCCGGAGATCAATGCCATGTTGGAACTTAGGGCACCAAGCCAAATAGTAACCTGCCTTCCGCCCTGGCAAGTGACTGTGGTCTGACAAGCCATGGCCAACCCAGGACGGGAAAGCAGGAATCAAAACCATTGTGGGAGATCCACGCCATGTTAGAACTTAGGGGGTGAGCCAACCAGTAACCTGTCTTGCGTCCTGGTAAGTGACTGTGTTCTGGCAAGCCGTGGGCACACTGGGGTGGGGAAAAAGGAAGTATGATGTTTCCTGAGATAGGCACTCTGGTGAAACATAGGGCACCAAACCAACCAGTAACCTGCCTTCCAACATGTTATGTTACTGTGGTCTGGCAAGAAGCGGCCACCCTAGTGTGGGGAAGCAAGAAGCAAGAGGATTTACTCAGATCTGCACCATGTTGGGATTTAGGGCTCAAAGCCAACCAGTAACCTGTCTTCCACACTTGTAAGTGAATGTGGTCTGGCTAATCTCGGACACCCCAGTGTGGGGAAACAAGAAGCAAGAGCATTTCCTGAGATCCATGCCATGTTTGAAATTAGGGCACCGAGCCAAGCAGTAACCTGCCTTCCCCCCTGGTAAGTGACTGATTTCTGGCAAGCTGCGGCACCCCCAGGGCAGGGAAACAAGAGGCAACACGTTTCCTGAAATCCGCGACATATTGCAACTTATGGTGCGGAGCTAACTAGTAACCTGCATTCCGCACTGTTAAGTGACTGTGGTCTGGAAAGCGGGGGCCACCCCAGTGTGGGGAAATCAGAAGCAAGAGCATTTCCTGAGATCTGTGCCATGTTGGGAAATAGGGCGCCATGTCAACTAGTAACCTGCATTCCACCCTGGTAAGTGACGGTGGTCTGGCACGCTGCAGCCACCCCAGTGTGGGAAAACAAGAAGCAAGAGTGTTTCCTGAAATCTGCACCTTGTTTGAACTTAGGGCACTGAGCCAACAAGTAACGTGCCTTCAACCTTGGTAAGTGACTGTTGTCTGGCAATTCGCGGGCATCCCTGGGTGGGGAAACAATAAGCAAGAGCATTTCCTGAGATCCTGGCCATTTTGGAAATTAAGGTGCCAAGCCAAACAGTAACCTGGCTTCTGCCATGGAAAGTGACTGTGGTCTGGCAAGCCACAGGCACCCCAGGGCTGGGAAAAAAAAAAACAAGAGCGTTTCCTGAGATAGGCGCCCTAGTGAATGTTCAGGGGCCGAGCCAACCAGTAACCTGCCTTCTGCCCTGGTGAGTTACTGTGGTCTGACAAGCCACAGCCATCCCAGGGCGGGGATACAAGAAGATAGATAATTTCTTGAGATCCATGCCATGTTGGAAAATATGGCGCCAAGCCAACCAGTAACCTGCCTTCTGCCTGGTAAGTGACTGTGGTCTGGAAACCACGGCCACCACAGGGCTGGGAAAAAAGTAGCAAGCATGTGTCCCGACATCTGCGCCCAGTTGAAACTTGGGGCACAGAGCCAACCAGTAACCTGCCTTCTGCCCTGTTAAGTGACTGTGGTCTTGCAATCCGTGGACACCCAAGGGCAGGGAAACAAGAAGCAAGAGCGCATCCTGAGATCCATGCCAGGTTGCAACTTAGGGCACCGAGCCAATCAGTAACCTGCATTGCGCACTGATATGTGACTGTAATCTGGCAAGCCATGGCCACCGCAGGGTGGGAAAACAAGAATCAAGAGCGTTTACTGAGATCTGAGCCAGGTGGAACTTAGAAGCCCGAACCAACCAGTAACCTGCCTTGCACCCTGGTAAGTGACTGTGGTCTGGCAAGCCGCGGACACCCCAGGGCAGGGAAGCAAGAAGCAAGAGCTTTTCTTTTGGTCCGCACCATGGTGGAAATTAGGGAGCTGAGACAACCAGTACCCTGCCTTGGGCCCTGGTAAGTGACTGTGGTTTGGCAAGCTGCAGCCACCCTGGGCACGGAAACAAGAATCAAGAGCATTTCCTGAGATCCGCACAATTTTGGAAATTTGAGTGCTGAGCCAACCAGTAACCTGTCTTGCTCACTTGTAAGTGATGGTGGTGTGGCAAGCTGCGGCCACCCCAGTGTGGGGAAACAAGAAGCAAGAGCGTTTCCTGAGATCTGCACCATGTTTGAAAGTAGGGTGATGAGCCAACCAGTAACCTGCCTTCCACCGTGGTAAGTGACTCTTGTATTGTAAGCTGCTGCCACACCGTGGCGGGGAAACAAGAAGCAAGAGCTTTTCCTGAGAAGCGTAACATTGTGGAACTTAGGGCGCCAAGCCAACAAGTGACCTGCCTTCCGCCCTGGTAAGTGACTATGGTCTGGCAAGCCGGGGCCAACCCAGAACAGGAAAACAAGAAGCAAGATCATGTCCTGAGATCAATGCCATGTTGGAACTTAGGGGGCCGAGCCAACCAGTAACGTGCCTTCCCCCTTGGTAAGTGACTGTTGTCTGGCAAGCTGCGGCCCCCCAGGGCTGGGACACAAGAAGCAACACGTTTCCTGAAATCCACGACATATTGCAACATATGGCACCGAGCTAACTGGTAACCTGCCTTCCGCCCTGGTAAGTGACTGTGGTCTGCCAAGCGGTGGCCAACCCAGTGTGGGGAAACAAGAAGCAAGAGCATTTCCTGACATCTGCGCCATGTTGGGATCTAGGTGCCAAGCCAACCAGTAACCTGCCTTCCACCCTGGTAAGTGATGGTGGTCTGGCACGCCGCAGCCACCACAGTGTGGTGAAACAAGAAGCAAGAGTGTTTTTGAGATTTGCGCCTTGTTTGAACTTAGGGCGCCGAGCCAACAAGTAACCTGCCTTCAACCTTGTGAAGAGACTGTTGTCTGGCAAGTCGAAGGCATCCCTTGGTGGGGATACAAGAAGCAAGAGCATTTCCTGAGATCCTGGCCATTTTGGAAATTAGGGCTCCAAGCCAACCAGTAACCTGCCTTCCGCCCTGATAAGTGACTGTTGTCTGGCAAGTCGAGGCCACCCCATGGCAGGGAAACAAGGAGCAAGATCATTTCCAGAGATCCGGGCCATGTTGGAACTTAGGGTGCCAAGCCAACCAGTAACCAGCCTTCCACCCTGGTAAAGGAATGTGGTCTGACAAGCCACGGCCACCCCAGGATGGGGAAGCAGGAAGCAAAAGCATTGCGGGTGATCCAAGATATGTTAGAACTTAAGGCATTAGCCAGCCAGTAACCTGTCTTCCACCCTGCTAAATGACTGTTTTCTGGCAAGCTGCGGCCACTCCATTGTGGGGAAAGAAGAAGCAAGATCTTTCCTGAGATCCATGCCCTGGTGAAACTTAGGGCACTGAGCCAACTGGTAACCTGCCTTCCGCCCTGTTACGTTACTGTGGTCTGGCAAGAATCAGCCAACACAGTGTGGGGAAACAAGAAGCAAGATTATTTACTCAGATCTGCACCATGTGGGGATTTAAGGCATCAAGCCAACCAGTAACCTGTCTTCCACACTGGTAAGTGAATGTGGTCTGGCAAATCGCAGACACCCCAGTGTGGGGAAACAAGAAGCAAGAGCATTTCATGAGATCCACGCCATTTTTGAAAGTAGGGCGATGAGCCAACCAGTAATCTGCCTTCCGCCATAATAAGTGACTGCGTTCTGGCAAGTCGAGGCCACCCCAGGTCAGGGAAACAAGAAGCAATAGCATTTCCTGAGATCCGAGCCATGGTGGAAATTAGGGCGCCAAGCCAACCAATAGACTGCCTTCCCACCCAGGTAAGTGACTGTGGCCTTGCAAGCCACAGACACGCCAGGGTGGGGAAACAAGAAGCAAGAGCATTTCCTGAGATCCACGCCATGTTGGAACTTATTGCGCCTAGTCAACCAGTAACCTGCCTTCCACACTGGTAGTGACTGTGGTCTGCAAGGCGCGGCCACACCAGGGCGGGGAAACAAGAAGCAAAACATTTCCTGAGATCTGCGCCATTTAGGAACATACGGTGAAAGGCCACAAGTAATCTGCCTTCCACTCTGGTAAGTGACTGTGGTCTGGAAAGCCGCTGCCTCCCCAGGGCAGGGAAACAATAAGCAAGAGCTTTTACTGAGATCCGTGCCATGTTGGAAGTAAGGGTGCCGTGTCAACCAGTACCCTCCATCCATCCTGGTAAGTGACTGTGTTCTGGCAAGCCACAGCCAATGGATGGGGGGGAAACAAGAAGTAAGAGCATTTCCTGAGATCCGCGCCATGTTGGATCTTATGGCGCCAAACCAACCAGGAACCTGCCTTCCACCCTGTTTCGTTACTGCGGTCTGGCAAGAAGAGGCCACCCCAGTGTGGGGAAACAAGAAGCAAGAGGATTTACTCAGATGTGCGCCATGTTGGGATTTAGGGCGCCAAGCCAACCAGTAACCTGTCTTCCACACTGGTAAGTTAATTTGTTCTGGCTAATCGCGGACACACCAATGTGTGGAAACAAGAAGCAAAAGCATTTCCTGAGATCCGATCCATGTTTGAAAATAGGGCGCCGAGCCAACCAGTAACCTGCCTTCCGCCCTGGTAAGTGACTGTGGTCTGGCAAGCCGCGGCCACTCCAGGGTGGGGAAACAAGAAGTAAGAGCGTTTCCTGAGATCCAAGCCATGGTGGAAATTAGGGCACCAAGCTAACGAGTAACCTGCCTTCCGCTGTGGTAAGTGACTGTGGTCTGGCAAGCCGCGACCACCCCAGGGCGGGTAAACAAGAAGCAAAAGCATTTCCTGAGATCCACGCCATTTAGGAACTTATGGTGAAAGCCACCATGTAATCTGCCTTCCCCCATTGTTACTGTTGTCTGGCAAGAATCGGCCACTCCAGTGTGGGAAAACAAGAAGCAAGAGGATTTCCTCAGATCTGTGCCATGTTGGGTTTTAGGGCGCCAAGCCAACCAGTAACCTGTCTTCCACACTGGTAAGTGAATGTGGTCTGGCAAATCACGGATACCCTAGTGTGGGGAAACAAGAAGCAAGAGCAAATCCTGAGATCCGTGCCATGTTTGAAAGTAGAGCGATGAGCCAACCAGTAACCTGCCTGCCACCCTGGTAAGTGACTGTTGTCTGGCAAGCCGCTGCCACACCAGGGTGGGGAAACAGGAACCAAGAGCTTTTCCTGAGAACTACACTGTTTTGGAACTTAGGGCACCTAGCTAACACATGACCTTCTTTCCGCCCTAGTAAGTGGCTATGGTCTGGCAAGCCAAGGCCACCCCAGGCAAGGAAAACAAGAAGCAAGATCATGTCCTGAGATCAATGCCATGTTGGATTTAGGGGGCCGAGCCAACCAGTAACCAGGATTCCCCCTGGTAAGTGACTGTGGTCTTGCAAGCTGTGGCCCCCCCCAGGGAGGGGAAACAAAAGCAACACGTTTTGTGAAATCCGTGACATATTGCAACCTATGGCATCGAGCTAACTGGTAACCTCCCTTCCGCCCTGGTAAGTGACTGTGGTCTGTCAATGGCGGCCACCACAGTGTGGGGAAACAAGAAGCAAGAGCATTTCCTGAGATCTGCGCCTTGTTTGAACTTAGGGCACCAAGCCAACCAGTAACCTGCCTTCAACCTTGGTAAGTGACTGTGGTCTGGCAAGCCACGGCCATCCCTGTGTGGGGAAACCAGAAGCAAGAGCATTTCCTGAGATCCTGGCCATGTTGGAACATAGGGCACCAAGACAACCAGTAGTCGGCCTTCCGTCCTTGTAAGTGACTGTGGTCTTGCAAACCGTGGACACCCAAGGGAAGGGAAACAAGAAACAAGAGTGTTTCCTGAGATCCGTGCCAGGTTGCAACTTAGGGCACCGAGCCACCCAGTAACTTGCCATGCGCCCTGGTAAGTGACTGCAGGCTGGAATGCCGCAGGAACCCCAGGGTTGGGAAACAAGAAGCAAGAGCGTTTCCTGAGTTCTGAGCCATGGTGGAACTTAGGAGGCTGAGGCAACCAGTAACATGCCTTGCACCCTGATAAGTGACTGTGGTCTGGCAAGCCGGGGACACCCCAGGGCCTGGAAGCTAGAAGCAAGAGCGTTTCCTGGGATCCACAGCATGTTGGAACTCAGGGAGCCGAGCCAACAAGTAACCTGCCTTCTTCTATGGTAAGTGACTTTGGTTTGGCAAGCTGCGGCCACTCTGTGCGGGGAAACAAGGATCAAGAGCGTTTCCTGAGATCCACACCACGTTGGAATGTAGTGCGTGAGCCAATATGAAACCTACCTTGCGCCCTCGTATGTGACTGTGGTTTGGCAAGCCACGGCCACCCCAGGTGGGGAAACAAGAATCAAGAGCATTTCCTGAGATCCGCACCATGTTCAAAATTAGGGCCCTCAGCCAACGAGTAACCTGCCTTGCTCCCTGGTAAGAGATGGTGGTCTGGCAAGCCGCAGCCACCCCAGGCCAGGGAAACAAGAAGGAAGATCATTTCCTGAGATCCACGCCACGTTAGATCTTAGGGCACTGAGTCAACCAGTAACCTGCCTTCCGGCCTGGTGTGTGACTGTGGTCTGGCGAGCCACAGCCACCCAAGGGTGGGGAAATAAGAAGCAAGAGCATTTCCTGAGATTTGCACCATGTTGGAACTTACAGCTCCAAGCCAACCAGTAACCTGCCTTCATCCCTGGAAAGTGACAGTTGTCTGGCAAGCCGAGCCACCCCAGGGCTGGGAAACAAGAAACAAGTGTGTTTACTGAGATATGCGTCCTAGTGAAACTTAGGGCGCCAAGCTAACCAGTAAAATGCCTTTCACCCTGGTAAGTGACTGTGGTCTGGCAAACCACGGCCATCCTTGGGTGGGGAAATAAGAAACAAGAACGTTTCCTGAGATCCTGTCCATGTTGGAACTTAGGGAACCAAGCTAGCCTGTAACCTGCCTTCCGCCCTGGTAAGTGACTGTGGTCTGCCAAGCCGCAGCCACCCCAGGGCAGGGAAAAAAGAAGCAAGAGCTTTTCCTCAGATCTGCACCATGTTGGCAATTAGGGCGCCAAGGCAAACAGTAACCTACCTTCTCCCCTGTTTTGTTACTGTGGTGTGGCAAGAATCGGCCACCCCAGTGTGGGGAAACCAGAAGTAAGAGGATTTACTCTGATCTGCGCCATGTTGGGATTTAGCATGCCAAGTAAACTGGTATCCTGTCTTCCACACTGGTAAGTGAATGTAGTCTGGCAAAACGCAGACACCCCATTGTGGTGAAACAAGAAGCAAGAGCATTTCCTGAGATCTCTGCCATGTTGGAAAGTAGGGTGATGAGCCAACCAGTAATCTGCCTTCAACCCTGGTAAGTGAATGTTTTCTGGCAAGCCGCTGCCACACCTGGGTGGGGAAACAAGAAGCAAGAGCTTGTCCTGAGAAGTGCAGCATTTTGGAACTTCGGGCGCCAAGACATCAAGTGACTGGCCTTCCACCCTGGTAAGTGACTATGGTCTGGAAAGCTGGGGCCAACCCAGAGCGGGAAAACAAGAAGCAAGATCATGTCCTGAGATCAATGCCATGTTGGATCTTAAGGGGCCGAGCCAACCAGTAACCAGCCTTCCCCCTTGGTAAGGGACTGTTGTCTGGCAAGCTGCAGCCCCCCAGTGCGGGGAAACAAGAAGCAACACGTTTCCTGAAATCCACGACATATTGCAACATATGGCGCCGAGCTAACTGGTAACCTGCCTTCCGCCTTGGTAAGTGACTGTGGTCTGTCAAGCGGCGGCCACCACAGTGTGGGTAAACAAGAAGCAAGAGCATTTCCTGAGATCTGTGCCTTGTTTGAACATAGGGCACCAAGCCAACCAGTAACCTGACTTCAAACTTGGTAAGTGACTGTGGTCTGGCAAGCCATGGCCATCCCTGTGTGGGGAAACCAGAAGCAAGAGCATTTCCTGAGATCCTGGCCATGTTGGAACATAGGGCACCAAGGCAACCAGTAACCTGCCTTCCGCCCTTGTAAGTGACTGTGGTCTTGTAAGCCGCTGACACCCAAGGGCGGGGAAACAAGAAACAAGAGCGTTTCTTGAGATCCGCGCCAGGTTGTAACTTAGGGCACCGAGCCAACCAGTAACTTGCCTTGCGCCGTGGTAGGTGACTGCAGTCTGGCATGCTGCAGGAACCCCAGGGTTGGGAAACAAGAAGCAAGAGTGTTTCCTGAGTTCTGCACAATATTGGGATACAGGGTGCCAAGACAACAAGTAACCTGCCTTCCACCCTGGTAAGTGATGGTGGTCTGGCATGCCACAGTCACCACAGTGTGGGGAAACAAGAAGCAAGAGCATTTCTTGAGATCTGTGCCTTGTTTGAACTTAGGGCACCAAGCCAACCAGTAACCTGCCTTCAACCTTGGTAAGTGACTGTGGTCTGGCAAGCCACGGCTATCCCTGTGTGGGGAAACCAGAAGCAAGAACATTTCCTGAGATCCTCGCCATGTTGGAACATAGGGCACCAAGCCAACCAGTAATCTGCCTTCCGCCCTTGTAAGTGACTGTGGTCTTGCAAGCCGTGGACACCCAAGGGTGGGGAAACAAGAAGCAAAAGCATTTCCTGAGATTGGTGCCATTTTGGGATCTAGGGCGCCAAGCCAACCAGTAACCTGCCTTCCACCGTGGTAAGTGATGGTGGTCTGGCACGCCACAGCCACCACAGTGTGGGGAAACAAGAAGCAAGAGCGTTTCCTGAGATTTGTGCCTTGTTTGAACTTAGGGCACCAAGCCAACAAGTAACGTGCCTTCCGCCCTTGTAAGTGACTGTGGTCTTGCAAGCCGTGGACACCCAAGTGCGGGGAAACAAGAAGCAAGAGCATTACCTGAGTTCTCTGCCATGGTGTAACTTAGGAGGCCGAGCCAACCAGTAACCTGCCTTGCACACTGGTAAGTGACTGTGTTCTGGCAAGCCGCGGACACCTCAGGGTCTGGAAGCAAGAAGCAAGAGTGTTTCCTGAGATCCGTGCTATGTTTGAACTTAGGGAGCCGAGCCAACCAGTATCCTGCCTTGCGCCTTGGTAAGTGACTGTGGTTTGGCAACCTGCGGCCACCCTGAGTGGGGAAACAAGAATCAAGAGCATTTCCTGCGATCCGCACCATGTTGGAAATTAGGGTGCTGAGCCAACCAGTAACCTGCCTTGCTCCCTGGTAAATGACGTTTGTCTGTCAAGCCACAGCCACCCCAGTATGGGGAAACTAGAAGCAAGAGCGTTTCCTGAGACCTGCACCTTGTTTGAACATAAGGCACCGAGCCAACAAATAACCTGACTTCCAGCTTGGTAAATGACTCTGGTCTGGCAAGCTGCAGCCATCCCTGGGCAGGGAAACAAGAAGCAAGAACGTTTCCTGAGATCCTGTCCATGTTGGAACTTAGGGCGCTAAGCCAAACAGTGACCTGCCTTCCATCGTGGTAAGTGGCTGTGGTCTGGCAAGCCAAGGCCAACCCAGGGTGGGGAAACAAGAAGCAAGAGCATTTCCTGAGATCCATGACATGTTGGAACTTAGGGCGCCAACCAACCAATAACCTGACTTACGCCCTGGTAAGTGACTGTGGTTTGGCCAAACGAGGCCACCCCGGGCAGGGAAACAAGAATAAAGAGCATTTCCTGAGATCCGCACCATGTTGCAAATTAGGGCACTGAACCAACCAGTAACCTGCCTTGCTCTATGGAAAGTGACTGTGGTCTGGCAAGCTGCGGCCACCCCAGTGTGGGGAAACAAGAAGCAAGAGCATTTCCTGAGATCCGCGCCATGTTGGAACTTACGGAGCCAAGCCAAGCAGTAACCAGCCTTACGCCCTGTTTCGTTACTGTGGTCTGGCAAGAATCAGCCACCCTCGTGTGGGGAAACCAGAAGCAAGAGGATTTCCTCCGATCTGCGCCATGTTGGGATTTAGGGTGCCAAGTAAACCGGTGACCTGTCTTCCACACTGGTAAGTGAATGTAGTCTGGCAAAACGCGGACACCCCAGTGTGGCGTAACAAGAAGCAAGAGCATTTCCTGAGAAGTGCAGCATTTTGGAACTTCGGGCACCAAGCCAACATGTGACCTGCCTTCCACCCTGGTAAGTTACTATGGTCTGGAAAGCCGGGGCCAACCCAGAGCGGGAAAACAAGAAGCAAGATCATGTCCTGAGATCTATGCCATGTTGGAACTTAGGGGACCAAGCCAACCAGTAACCAGCCTTCCCCCTTGGTAAGTGACTGTTGTCTGGCAAGCCACAGCCCACCAGTGTGGGGAAACAAGAAACAACAGGTTTCCTGAAATGCACAACATATTGCAACATATGGAGCCGAGCTAACTGATAACCCGCCTTCCGCCCTGGTAAGTGACTGTGGTCTGTAAAGCGGCAGCCACCACAGTGTGGGGAAACAAGAAGCAAGAGCATTTCCTGAGATCTGCATAATGCTGGGGTACAGGGCACCAAGCCAACCAGTAACCTGCCTTCCACCCTGGTAAGTGATGGTAGTCTGACACGTCGCGGTCACCACAGTGTGGGGAAACAAGAAGCAAGATCATTTCCTGAGATCTTCACCTTGTTTGAACTTAGGGCACCAAGCCAACCAGTAACCTGCCTTCAAACTTGGTAAGTGACTGTGGTCTGGCAAGCCACGGCCATCCCTGTGTGGGGAAACCAGAAGCAAGAGCATTTCCTGAGATCCTGGCCATGTTGGAACATAGGGCACCAAGCCAACCAGTAACCAGCATTCCCCCCTGGTAAGTGACTGTGGTCTTGCACGCTGTGCCCCCCCCAGGGCAGGGAAACAAAAGCAGCACGTTTCCTGAAATCCACGACATATTGCAACATATGGAGCCGAGCTAACTGGTAACCCGCCTTCCGCCCTGGAAAGTGACTGTGGTCTGCCAAGCGACGGCCAACTCAGTGTGGGGAAACAAGAAGCAAGAGCATTTCCTGACATCTGCACCATGTTGGGATCTAGGGCGCCAAGCCAACCAATAACCTGCCTTCCACCATGGTAAGTGATGGTGTTCTGGCACGTCGCAGCCACCACAGTGTGGGGAAACTAGAAGCAAGAGCGTTTCCTGAGATTTGTGCCTTGTTTGAACTTAGGGCGCCAAGCCAACAAGTAACCTGACTTCCGCCCCGGTAAGTGACTGTGGACTTGCAAGCCGCGGATACCCAAGTGCAGGGAAACAAGAAGCAAGGGCGATTCTTGAGTTCTGCGCCATCGTGTAACTTAGGAGGCCGAGCCAACCAGTAACCTGCCTTGCACACTGGTAAGTGAGTGTGGTCTGGCAAGCTGAAGACACCTCAGGTTCTGGAAGCAAGAAGCAAGAGCGTTTCCTGGGATCCTGCACCATGTTGGAACTTAGGGCACTGAGCCAACCAGTAACCTACCTTGCTCCCTGGTAAGTGACGGTGGTCTGTCAAGCTGCAGACACCCCAGTGTGGGAAAACAAGGCGCAAAAGTGTTTCCGGAGATCTGTGCCTTTTTTGAACTTAGGACACCAAGCCAACAAGTAAGCAGCCTTCAACCTTGTTAAATGACTCTGGTCTGGCAACCCGTGGCCATCCCTGGGTGGGGAAACAAGAAAAAAGAACTTTTCCTGAGCTCCTGGCCATGTTGGATCTTAGGGTGCCAAGCCAACCAGTAACCTGCATTCCACCCTAGTAAGTGACTGTGGTCTGGCAAGCCGCTGCCACCGCATGGCAGGGAAACAAGAAAAAGAGCATTTCCTGAGATCCACGATATGTTAGAACTTAAGGCACGGAGCCAAGCAGTAACCTGTCTTCTAGCCTGGTAAGTGACTGTGGTCTGGCAAGCTGTGGCCACCCCAGTGCCGGGATAAGAAGCAAGAACGTTTCAGAGATCCTCGCCATGTTGGAACTAAGGGCACCAAGCCAACCAGTAACCTGCCTTCCACCCTGCTAGGTGACTGTTCTCTGGCAATCCATGTCAACCCCAGGATGGGGAAACAAGAAGCAAGAGCGTTTCCTGAGATCCGAGCCATAGTGGAACTTTTGGCACAGAGCCAACCAGTAACCTGCTTGTGCCCTGGTAAGAACTGTGTTCTGACAAGCCGCAGTCATCCCAGGGCAGGGAAACAAGAAGCAAGAGCATTTGCTGAGATCTTAGCCATGTTGAATCTTAGGACGCCGAGCCAACTAGTAACCTGCCTTGCGCCCTGGGAAGTGACTGGTCTAGAAAGCCAAGGCCACCACTTGGTGGGGAAACAAGAACAAGAGCATTTCCTGAGATCCGAGCCATGGTGGAACTTAGGACTCTGAGCCAACTAGTAACCTGCCTTCCTCCCTGTTAAGTGAGTGTGGTCTGGCAAGCCGTGGCCACCCCGGGGTGGGGAAACAAGAAGCAAGATCATATCCTGAGTTCCGTGCCATGCTTGAAATTACAGTGCCAAGCCAACCAGTAACCTGCCTTCCGCCATGGTAAGTGACAGTAGTTTGGCAAGCCACGGCCACACCGGGATGGGGAAACAAGAATCAAGAGCGTTTCCTGAAATCCACGCCATGTTTGAACTTAGGGCACCGAGCCAACCAGTAACTTGCCTTGTGCGCTGGTAAGTGACCATGGTCTGGCAAGCCACGGCCACAC
Source organism: Dolichotis patagonum (assembly GCA_004027295.1). Classification (NCBI taxonomy): domain Eukaryota; kingdom Metazoa; phylum Chordata; class Mammalia; order Rodentia; family Caviidae; genus Dolichotis; species Dolichotis patagonum. The sequence continues at coordinate 19,747 of PVJX010018977.1, forward strand.
CAGAGTGGGGAAACAAGAAACAAGAGCGTTTCCTCAGATCCGAGCCATAGTGGACTTAGGTCGCCAAGCCAACCAGTAACCTGTCTTCCGCCCTGGCAAGTGACTGTGGTCTCGGATGCCCCGGCGCCCCCAGGGAGGGGAAACAATAAGCAACAGATTTTCCTGAGATCCACGCCATGTTGGAACTTGGGGCGCTGAGGCAATCAGTAACCTGCCTTGCGCCCTGGTAATTGACTGTGGTCTGGCAAGGCGCGGCCACCCCAGTGTCGGGAAACAAGAAGCAAGAATGTTTCCTGATATCCACACCATGTTGGAACTTAGGGCGCTGAGCTAACCAGTAACCTGCCTTCAGCCCTGGTAAGTGACTGTGGTCTGGCAAGCTGCGACAATCCAGGGGTGGGGAAACAACAAGCAACAGCGTTTCCTGAGAACCGAGCCATGGTGCAACTTAGGGCGCCAAGCCAACCAGTAACCTGCATTGTGCCCTGGTAAGTGACTTAGGTCTGGCAAGCCAGAGCCAAACCAGAGCAGGGAAAAAAGAAGCAAGAACACATCCTGAGATCTGCGCAATGTTGGGATTTAGGTCACCAAGCCAGCCAGTATCCTGCCCTCCAACCTGGTAAGTGATTGTGGTCTGCCAAGCCACGGCCACCCGAGTGTGGAGAAACAAGAAGCAAGAGCATATTCGAAGATCTGCACCATGTTTGAAATTATGGTGTGGAACCAAACAGTAACCTGCCTTCTGCCCTGGTAAGTTACTGTTGTCTGACAAGTCATGGCCACCCCAGAGTGGGTAAACAAGAAGGAAGAGCTTATCCTGAGATCTGCGCCCTGTTGCAAACTAGGGTGTGGAGCCATCCAGTAACCTGCCTTCTGCCCTGGTAAGTGATTGTTTTCTGGCAAGCCGCGGCCACCCCAGGGTGGGGAAACAAGAACCAAGAGCATTTTCTTAGAACTGTGCTATTTTGAAATTAGGTCGCTGAGTCAACCAGTAACCTGCCTTCCGACCTGGTAAGTTACTGTGTTCTGGCAAGATGCAGCCACCCCAGAGCAGGGAAACAAGAAGCAAGAGCTTTTCCTGAGATCCAGGCCATGTTGCAAATTGGGTGTGGAGCCAACCAGTAACCTGCCTTCCACCCTGGTAAGTGATTGTGTTCTGGCAAGCTGCAGCAACCCCAGGGTGGGGAAACAAGAACAAAGCATTTTCTGAGAACTGTGCCATTTGGAAATTAGGTCGATGAGCCAACTAGTAACCTGCCTTCTGCCCTAGTAAGTTACTGTGGTCTGGCTAGACGTGGCCACCCCAGGGTGGTGAATGAAGAAGCAAGGGCGTTTCCTGAGATCTGCATCATGTTGGACCTTAGGGCGCTGAGCCAACCTGTAACCTGCCTTATGCCCTGGTAAGTGTAACCCTGGTCTGGCAAGCTTCGGCCACCCCTTGGCAGGGAAAGAAGAAGGAAGTGCGTTTCCTGAGGACTGCCCCATTTTGGAAGTTAGGGCGCCGAGCCAACCAATAGCCTGCCTTCTGCCCTGGTAATTGACTGTGGTCTGACAAGCCGTGGCCACTCCATTCTGGGGAAATAAGAAGCAATAGCATTTCCTGAGATCTGCGCCATGTTGAGATTTAGGACGCCAAGCCAACCAGTAACCTGCCTTCCACCCTGGGAAGTGACTGTGGTCTGGCAAGCTGCGGCCACCCCAGGGCGGGGAAAGAAGAAGCAAGAGCATTTCTTGAGATCCGCACCCTGTTGAAACTGAGGGCACTGTACCAACCAGTAAATTGCCTTCCGATCTGGTAAGTGAGGATGGTCTGGCAAGTCGGGACCAACCCAGGTCGGGGAAAGCAGAAGCAAGAGCATTTCGTGAAATTCACCCAAAGTTGAATTTTGGGCCAAGCCAAACAGTAACCTGATGTCTGCCCTGGTAAGTGACTGAGGTCCAGCAAGCCAGGGCCACCCCAGTGAGGGGAAACAAGAAACAACAGCCTTTCCTGAAATCCGAGCCATTTTCGAACTTAGGGTGTGCATCCAACCAGTAACCTGCCTTCTGACCTGGTAAGTGACTGTCTTCTTGCAAGCCGCAGCCACCCGTTGGTGTTGAAACAAGAAGCAAGAGCTTTTCCTGAGATTCGAGCCATGGTGGAACTTAGGGTGCCAAGCCAACCAGTAACCTGCCTTGCACCCTGGTAAGTGACTGTGGTCTGGCAAGCTGTGGCCACCCCAGGGTGGGGAAACAAGAATCAAGAGCATTTTCTGCGATCCAAGCCATGTTTGAACTTAGGGCGCCGAGCCAACCAGTAACCTGTCTTCCACCCTGGTAAGTGACTGTGGTCTGGCATGCTCAGCCCCCCCTCGGGGTGGGGAAACAATAACCAAAAAAATTTCCTGAGTCCCCCCCATGTTGGAACTTAGGGCGCTAGGCCAACCAGTAACCTGCCTTGAGCCCTGGTATGTGACTCTGCTCTGGCAAGCCGCGGACACACAATTTGGAGGAAACAAGAAGCAAGAGCATTTCCTGAGATCTGTGCCATGTTGGAACTTAGGGCGCTGAGTCAATCAGTAACCTGCCTTGCGCCCTGGTAATTGACTGTGGTCAGGCCATGAGCGGCCACCCCAGTGTGGGGAATCAAGAAGCAAGAATGTTTCCTGATATCCACACCATGTTGGAACTTAGGGCGCCGAGCCAACCAGCAACCTGTCTTATGCCCTGGTCAGTGACTGTGGTCTGGCAAACCGTGGCCAACCAGGGGTGGGGAAACAAGAAGCAACAACCTTTAATGAGAACCGAGCCATGGTGGAACTTAGGGTGCCTATCCAACCAGTAACCTGCCTTGCGCCCTGGTAAATGACTTTGGTCTGGCAAGCCAGAGCCACCCCAGGGTGGGGAAAAAAGAAGCAAGAACACATCCTGAAATCTGCGCCATGTTGTTATTTAAGGCACCAAGCCAACCAGTAACCTGCCTTCCACCCTGGTAAGTGACTATGGTCTGGCAAGCCACGGCCACCAGTGTGTGGAGAAACAAGAAGCAAGAGCATATTCTGAGATCCCCGCCATGTTTGAAATTAGGGTGCAGAGCCAAATGGTAACCTGCCTTCCGCCCTGTTGGGTTACTGTTGTCTGACAAGCCACGGCCACCCCAGAGCGGGGAAACAAGAAGCAAGTGCTTATCCTGAGATATGTGCCATGTTGCAAACTAGGGTGCGGAGCCATCCAGTAACCTGCCTTCTGCCCTGGTAAGTGATTGTTTCCTGGGAAGCCGAGGCCACCCCAGGGTGGGGAAACAAGAGCCAAGAGAATTTTCTGAGAACTGTGCCATTTGGAACTTAGGTCACTGAGCCAACCAGTAACCTGCCTTCTGCCCCGGTAAGTTACTGTGGTCTGGCCAGCCGAGGCCACCCCAGGGCGGGGAATGAAGCAGCAAGGGCGTTTCCTGAGATCGGCACCATGTTGGAACTTAGGGTGCCGAGCCAACCAGTAACCTGCCTTACGACCTGGTAAGTGTAACTCTAGTCTGGCAAGCTGCGGCCACCCCATGGCAGGGAAAGAAGAAGGAAGTGCATTTCCTGAGAACCGCACCATTTTGGAAGTTAGGTCACCAGGCCAACCAGTAGCCTGCCTTCTGCCCTGGTAATTGACTGTGGTCTGACAAGCCACGGCCACTCCATTGTGGGGAAATAAGAAGCAAGAGCATTTCCTGAGATCTGCTCCATGTTGGGATTTAGGGTGCCAAGCCAACCTGTAACCTGTCTTCCACCCTGGGAAGTGACTGTGGTCTGGCAAGCTGCGGTCACCCCAGGGCAGGGAAAGAAGAAGCAAGAGCATTTCCTGAGATCCGCACCCTGTTGTAACTGAGGGCACTGAACCAAACAGTAAATTGCCTTCTGACCTGGTAAGTGAGTATGGTCTGGCAATTCGCGGCCACCCTAGGGTGGGGAAACAAGAAACGAGCATTTTCTGCGATCCGAGCCATGTTTGAACTTAGGGCGCTAGGCCAACCAGTAACCTGTCTTAAGCCCTGGTATGTGACTCTGGTCTGGCAAGCCTCGGACACCCCAGTTCAGGGAAACAAGAAGCAAGAGCGTTTCCTGAGATCCACGCCATGTTGGAACTTAGGGCGCTGAGCCAATCAGTTACTTGCCTTGCTCCCTGGTACTTGACTGTGGTCTGGCAAGGAGCGGCCACCCCAGTGTGGGGAAACAAGATGAAAGTGTGTTTCCTGAGATCCGCACCATTTTGTAACTTAGGACACCGAACAAACCAGTAACCTGCCTTCCGCCCTGGTAAGTGAACATGGTCTGGCAAGCCGCAGCCACTAAATTGTGGGGAAACAAGAAGCAAGAATATTTCCTGAGATCTGTGCCATGTTGGGATCTAGGGCGCCAAGCCAACCTGTAAGCTGCCTTCCACCCCAGTAAGTGACTGTGGTCTGGCAAGTCGAGGCTTCCCCTGTGTGGGAAAACAAGAAGCAATAGCATTTACTGTGATCTGTGCCATGTTTGAAATTAGGGCGCCAAGCCAACCATTAACCTGCTTTCCGCCCTGGTAAGGCACTGTGGTCTGATGAGCTGCGGCCACATCAGGACGGGGAAACAAGAAGCAAAATGGTTTCCTGAGACCTGCACCATGTTGTAGCATAGGGCGCCGATCCAACCAGTAACCTGTTTTCCTCCTTGGTAAGTGACTGTCATTTGGCAAGCTGTGGCCACTGCACTGTGGGGAAACAAGAAGCAAGAACATTTCCAGAGATCTTCTCCATGTTGGGATTTAGGGCGACAAGCCAACAAGTAACATGCCCCCACCCTGGTAAGTGACTGTGGTCTGGCAAGCTGCAGCCACCCCAGTGTGGGGAAACAAGAAACAAGAGTGTTTCCTGAAATCTGCGACATATTTGTAATTAGCGCCTTGAGCCAACCAGTAACCTGCATTCCACCCTGGTAAGTGACTGTGGTCTGGCAAGCCGCTGCCACCGCACGGCAGGGAAACAAGAAAAAGAGCATTTCCTGAGATCCACGATATGTTGGAACTTAAGGCACGGAGCCAAGCAGTAACCTGTCTTCTAGCCTGGTAAGTGACTGTGGTCTGGCAAGCTGTGGCCACCCCAGTGCCAGGATAAGAAGCAAGAGCGTTTCAGAGATCCTCGCCATGTTGGTACTAAGGGCACCAAGCCAACCAGTAACCTGCCTTCCACCCTGCTAGGTGACTGTTCTCTGGCAATCCATGTCAACCCCAGGATGGGGAAACAAGAAGCAAGAGCGTTTCCTGAGATCTGAGCCATGGTGGAACTTTTGGCACAGAGCCAACCAGTAAACTGCTTGTGCCCTGGTAAGAACTGTGGTCTGACAAGCTGCGGCCATTGCAGGGCAGGGAAACAAGAAGCAATAGCATTTGCTGAGATCTTAGCCATGTTGAATCTTAGGGCAACGAGCCAACCAGTAACCTGCCTTGCGCCCTGGGAAGTGACTGTGGTCTGGCAGCTGCAGCCACCCCATTGTAGGGAAGCAAGAAACAAGAGCATTTCCTGATATCTGAGCCATGGTGGAACTTAGGGTGCCGATCCAAACAGTAAACTGCCTTCCGCCCTAGTAAGTGACTGTGGTCTGTTAAGCCGGGCCACCCCGGGGCGGTGCAACAAGAACAAGAGAGTTTCCTGAGATCCGAGCCATGGTGGAACTTACAGCACAGAGCCAATCAGTAACCTGAATTGCGCCTTGGTAAGTGACTGTGTTCTGGCAAGCAGGGGCCAACCCAGTGCACGGAAACAAGAAGCAATTGCGTTTCCTGAGATCTGAGACATGTTGGAATTTAGGGCACCGGGCCAACAAGTAACCTGCTTGTGCTCTGGTAAATGACTGTGGTCTGACAAAATGCGGCCACCTCGGGGCAGGGTAAAAAGAAGCAAGAGCATTTCCTAAGATCTGCACAATGTTGGAATGTTGGGTGCAAAGCCAAGCAGTAACCTGCCTTCCACCCTGGTAAGTGATGGTGGTCTGGCAAGCCACGGCCACCCCAGTGTGAGGAAACAAGAAGTAAGAGTGTTTCCTGAGATCTGCGCCATGTTTGAAATTAGAGCGATGAGCCAACCAGTAACCTGCCTTGTGCCCTGGTAAGTGACTGTGGTCTGGCAAGCCGAGGCCACCCCAGGGCGGGGAAATTACAAGCAAAAGTGTCTCCTGAGATCTGAGCCATAACAGACTTAGGGTCCCAAGCCAACCAGTAACCTGCCTTCCACCCTGCTAAGTGACTGTGGTGTGGCATGCTGTGGCCACCCCAGGGTGGGGAAACAATAAGCAACAGCTTTTCCTGAGATCCACGCCATGTTGGAAGTTAGGGTGTCGAGCCAAGCAGTAACCTGCCTTCCACCCTGGAAAGTGACTGTGGTCTGACAAGCCGCAGCCACCCCAGTGTGGGGAAACAAGAAGCAAGAGGGTTTCCTGAGATCTGCTCCATGTTGGAACTTAGGGCGCTGAGCCAATCAGTAACCTGCTTTGCGCAATGGTAAATGACTGTGGTCTGGCAAGTCTCGGCCATCCCAGGGTGGGGAAACAAGAAGCAAGAACGATTCCTGAGATCCGACCCATGTTGGAACTTAGGACAACTAGCCAAGCAGTAACCTGCCTTCTGCCCTGGTCAGTGACTGTGTTCTGGCAATCTGCAGCCACCGCAGTGTGGGGAAATAAAAGCAACTGTATTTCCTCAGATCCGCGCCATGTTGGAACTTAGGGCAAGGAACCTGCGAGTAACCTGCTTTCCGCCTTGGTAAGAGACCATGGTCTGGCAATCCATGGCCACAGGAGGGTGGGGAAAGATGAAGCAAGAGCATTTCATGAGATCCGCACGCTGTTGAAACTTTGGGGGCCGAACCAACCAGTAACCTGCCTTGCGCCCTGGTAACTTGCTGTGGTCTGGCAAGCTGCAGCCAACCCAGGGTGGGGAAACAAGAAGCAAGAGCGTTTCCTGAGATCTGAGCAATGTTGGAAATTAGGGCACGGAGCCAACCAGTAACCTGCATTCCGCCCTGGTAAGTGACTGTGGTCTTGGAAGCCACGTCCAGACCAGGGCTGGGAAAGAAGAAGCAAGAGCATTTCCTGTGGTCTGCACGTTGTTGAAACTTAGGGTGCCTAACAAAACAGTAACCTGCCTTCCACCCTGGTAAGTGACTATGGTCTGGCAAGCTGCAAAAACCTCAGGGAGGGGAACCAAGAAGCAAGAACATTTCCTGAGATCTGCACAATGTTGGGATTTTTTGTGCAAAGCCAAGCAGTAACCTGCATTCCACCCTGGTAAGTGATGGTAGTATAGCAAGCCACGGCCACCCCAGTGTGGGGAAACAAGAAGCAAAAGCATTTCCTGAGATCCGTGCCATGTTTGAACTTAGGGCCCCGAACCAACCATCAACCTGCCTTGCGCTCTGGGAAGTGACTGTGTTCTGGCAAGCCACGGCCACCACAGTGTTGCAAAACAAGAAGCCAGAGCATTTCCTGAGATCCGTGACATGTTGGAACTGAGAGCCCCCATCCAACCAGTAACCTGACTTCCAACCAGGTAAGTTACTGTGGTCTGGCATTCCGCGGCCACCCCAGGGTGGGGAAACAAGAAGCAAGAGCTTTTCCTGAGACCCGCACCATGTTTGAACTTAGGGCCCTGAGCCAACCATCAACCTGCCTTGTGCTCTGGTAACTGTATTCTTGCAAGCCTCAGCCACCAAAGGGTTGGGAAACAAGAAGCCAGAGCATTTCTGGAGTTCTGCAACATGTTGGAACTTAGAGCGCCGAGCCAACCTGTAACCTGCCTTCCGCCCTGGTAAGTGACTGTGGGCTTGCAAGTCGCGGCCACCCCAGGCCGTGGAAACAAGAAGCAAGAACATTTCATGAGATCCGCACCATGTTGGAACTTAGGGCGCCAAGCCGATCAGTAATCTGCCTTTCGCGCTGGTAAGTGACTGTGTTCTGGCAAGCCGTGGCCACACCAGTGTGGGGAAACAAGAAGCAAGAGCGATTCCTCAGATCCGTGGCATGTTAGAACTTAGGGCGCCGAGCCAACCAGTAACCTGCCTTCCGCCCTGGTAAGTGACTGTTGTCCGGCAAGCCGTCACCAACCCAGTGCGGGGACATAAGAAGCAAGACCATTTCCTGACATCCTTGTCATCATGAAAATTTGAGAGCCGAGCCAACCAGTAACCTGCCTTCCACCCTGGTAATTGACTGTGGTCTGGCAAGCTGTGGCAACTCCATTGTGGTGAAACAAGAAGCAAGAGCATTTCCTGAGAACTGCTCTTTGTTGGGATTTAGGGCACCAAGCCAACTAGTAACCTGCCTTCCACCCTGGTAAGTGACTGTGTTCTGGCAAGCCACGGGCAATGCAGGGCTGTGAAACAAGGAGCAAGAGCATTTCAGGAGATCTGCAACATGTTGGAACTCAGGGCGCCGAGCCAACCAGTAACCTGCCTTCCGCCCTGGTAAGTGACTGTGGTCTGGCAAGCAGAGGCCACCCCAGAGCGGAGAAAGAAGAAGCAAGAGCGTTTCCTGAGATTCGAGCCATGGTGGAACTTAGGGCGCAGAGCCAACCAGTAACCTGCCTTCTGCCCTGATAAGTGACTGTGGTCTGGCAAGCCGCAGCCACCACAGGGCGAGGAAACAAGTAGCATGAGTCTTTACTGAGATCCGCACCCTTGTGAAACTCAGGGCACTGAGCCCACAAGTAACCTGACTTCCGCCCTGGTAAGTGTGTGTGGTGTGGACTGCCATGGCCAACACAGGGCGGGGAAACAAGAAGCAAGTGAATTTCCTGAGATGGAAGACAAGGTGGAATTTAGGGTGCCGAGTCAACCAGTAACCTGCCTTCTGCCCTGGTGACTGTGGTTTAGCAAGCTGCGGCCACCCCAGGGAAGGTAAGCAAGAAGCAAGAGCGTTTCCTGAGATCCACGCCATGTTGAAACTTAGGGTGCGAGTCAACCAGTAACCTGACTTGCACCCTGGTAAGTGACTGTGGTCTGGCAAGCTGCGGCCACTCCATTGTGGGCAAACAAGAAGCAAGAGGATTTCCTCAGATCTGCGCCATGTTGGGATTTAGGGTGCCAAGCCAACAGTAACCTGTCTTCAGCACTGGTAACTGACTGTGGTTTGGCAAATCACAGCCACCCCAGTGTGGGGAAACAAGAAGCAAGAACATTTCCTGAGACCCACGCCATGTTTGAAAATAAGGGACTGAGCAAACCAATAACCTGCTTTCCACCCTGGTAAGTGACTGTTTTCTGGTATGCCGCTGTCACACCAGGACGGGGAAACAGGAAGCAAGAGCTTTTCCTGAGAAGCACACCATTTAGGTACTTAGAGTGCCGAGCCAAGCAGTGACCTGCCTTCCGCCCTGGTAAATCACTATTGTCTGACAAGCTGCGTGCTTCCCAGGGCAGGGAAACAAGAAGCAAGAACATGTCCTGAAATCAACCCCATTTTGGAACTTAGGGGGCCGAGCCAACAAGTAACCTGCCTTCCCTCCTGGTAAGTGACTGTGGTGTTCCAAGCAGTGGTCAACCCAGTGTGGGGAAACAAGGAGCAAGAGCATTACCTGAGATCTGTGCCATGTTGGGATATAGGGCACCAAGCCAAACCATAACCTGCCTTCCACCCCGGTAAGTGGCAGTGGTCTGGCATGCTGCGGACACCCAGGTGTGGGCAAACAAGAACCACGAGCATTTACTGAGATCCACGCCAGTTAGGAACTTAGGGGGTCAAGCCAACCAGTAACCTGACTTCCACCCTTGTAAGTGACTCTGGTCTGAGACGCTGTGGCCACCCCAGGGCAGGGAAAAAAGATTCAATAGCATTCCCTCAGATCCGTGCCATGGAACTTAGGGCACTGAGCAAACCAGTAACCTGTCTTCTGCCCTGGTAAGTCACTGTGGTCTGGCAAGCTGTGGCCACCCTAGGGCGGGGAAACAAGAAGCCAGAGCGTTTCCTCAGATCTGCGCTATGTTGGAAATTAGGGCACCGAGCCAATAAGTAACCTGCCTTCCACCCTGGTAAATGATTGTGGTCTGGCAATCCATGGCCACCCAAGGGTGGGGAAAGAAGAAGCAAGATCGTTTTCTGAGATCCGCACCCTGGTGAACCTTAGGACACCGAGCCAACCAGTAACCTGCCTTCTGCTCTGGTATGTGACTGGGGTCTGGAAAGCCGCAGCTCCCTCAGGGCGGGTAACAAGAAGCAAGAGGGCTTGCTGAGATCTGCAACATGTTGCAACTTAGGACGCCGACCAACCAGTAACCTGTCGTGTGCCCTGATAAGTGACTCTGTTCTGGCATGACGCGGCCACTCGGGCGGGGAAACAACAAGCAAGGGCATTTCCAAGTTACAAGCCATGGTTCAACTTAGGACTCCAAAACAAGGAGTAACCTGCCTTCCGCCCTGGTTAAGTGACCGTGGTCTGGCAAGCCGCGGCCACACCAGGGCGGGGAAACAAAAATAAAGAGTGTTTCCTGAGATCAGCACCATGTTGTAACATAGGGCACCAAGTCAACCAGTAACCTGCCTTCCACCCTGGTAAGTGACTGTTGTCTGGCAAGCCTCAGCCACCCCAGGGAGGGGAAACAAGTAGGAAGAGTGTTTCATGAGATCTACGCCCAGGTGAACGTAGGCGACGAGCCAACCAGTAATGTGACTTCTACCCTGGTAAGTGACTGTGGTATGGCATGCCGCGGCCACCCTAGGGTGGGGAAACAAGTAGCAACAGCATTTCCTGAGATCCGCCATATGTGGTAACTTAGGGCGCCGTGAGAACCAGTAACCTGACTTTGGCCCTGGTAAGTGACTGTGGTCTGGCAAGCTGTGGCCACACAGGTTGTGTAAACAAGAAGCAAGAATGTTTTCTGATGTCCGAGCAATGTTGTAATATAGGGCACTGAGCCAATCAGGAATCTGTCTTCTGCCCTAATAAAAGACTGTGGTCTGGCAAGCCATGGCCAACTCAGGGTGGAGAAACAAGAAGCAAGAGCTTTTCCTGAGATCCATGTCATGGTGGAATTTTGGGTGCCCAGCCAACCAGTAACCTGCCTTCCTCCCTAGTAAGTGACTGTGGTCTGGCAAGCTGCGGACACCCCAGGGTGAGGAAACAAGAAGCAAGAGCGTTTCCTGAAATCCAGGCCATTTTTAAACTTAGGGTGCTGAGCCTACCAGTAACCTGCCTTCCGCCCTGTAAGTGATTTTATTCTGACAATCCGTGGTCAACCCAGTGTGGGGAAACAAGAAACAAGAGCATTTCCTGAGATCTGCTCTTTGTTGTGATTTAGGGGGCCAAGCCAACCAGTAACCTGCCTTCCACATTGGAAAGTTATGGGGGTCTGGCAAGCCGCAGCCACCCCAGTGTGGAGAAACAAGAAGCAAGAGGGTTTCCTGAGATCCGAGCATTGTTTGAACTTAGGGGGCTGAGCCAACTAGTAAACTGCCGTGTGCCCTGGTAAGTGACTGTGTTCTGGCAAGCCGCAGCCACCCCAGGCTGGGGAAAGAAGAAGCAAGAGCATTTCCTAAGATCTGCTCCAAGTTGGAATTAGGGCGCCAAGCCAACCAGTAACCTACTTTCCACCCTGGTAGGTGACTGTTGTCTGGCAATCTGCGGCCACTCCATGGCAGGGAAACAAGCATCAAAAGCCTTTCCTGAAATCAGCACCATGTTGCAACTTGGGGCACCAAGTCAACAAGTAACCTGCCTTCTGCCCTGGTAAGTGACTTTTGTCTGGCAAGCTGATGCCAAACCAGGGCGGGGAAAAAAGTAGCAAGAGCGTATCCTGAGAACCGCACCATTTTGGAACTTAGGGTGTCAAACCAAGTGGTAACCTGCCTTCTGTCCTGGTAAGTGACTGTGGTCAGGCAGGCCATGGCCACCCCAGGGTGGGGAAACAAGAAGCAAGCATGTTTCTGGAGATCCGCACCATGTTGGAACTTAGGGCGCCGAGTGAAGCAGTAACCTGCCTTCCGCCCTGGTAAGTGACTGTGGTCTGGCAAGGGGCTGCCAAATCAGGGCGGGGAATCAAGTATTAAGAGTGTTTCCTGAGAACTGTACCATTTTAGAACTTAGGTTGCCAAGCAACCAGTAACCTGCCTTCCGCCCTTGTATGTGACTGTGGTCTGGCATGCCGCGCCCACCCCAGGGTGGGGAAATGAGAAGGAAGAGTGTTTCCTCAGATCCGAAATATGTCGGAACTTAGGGCACCGATCAACCAGTAACCTTTCTTGCGCCCTGTTAAATGACTGTGCTCTGGCATGCCGCGGCCACCCCAGGGCGGGGAAAGAAGTAGCAAGAGCATTTCCTGAGATCCACGGCATGTTGTAACTTAGGATGCTGAGTGGACCAGTAACCTGCCTTCGGCCATGGTAAGTGACTGTGGTCTGGCAAGCCGTGGCCACCCAGCATGGGGAAACAAGAAGCAAGAGTGTTTTCTGAGATCCGAGCGATGTTGGAACTTAGGACACCGAGCCAACCAGTAACCTGCCTTCCTCCATAATAAGAGCCTGTGGTGTGGCAAGAAGCAGCCACCCCAGGGCGGCAAAACAAGAAGCAAGAGCTTTACCTGAGATCCGTGCCAATGGTGGAACTTTGGGTGGCAAGCGAACTATTAACCTGCCTTCCACCTAGTAAGTGACTGTGGTCTGGCAAGCCTCGGCCCTCCTAATGCAAGTAAAAAAGCAGCAAAAGCATTTCCTGAGATCCAAGGGATGTTCAAATTAGGGTGCCGAGCCAACCAGTAACCTGCCTTCCGCCCTGCTAAGTGACTGTGGTCAGGCAAGCCGCGGCCACTCCATTGTGGGAAAACAAGAAACAATAGCATTTCCTGAGACCTGATCCTTGTTGGGATTTAGGGCACCAAGCCAACCAGTAACCTAACTTCCACCCTGGTAAGTGACTGTGGTCTGGCAAGCGGAGGCCACTCCATTGTGGGGAAACAAGAAGCAAGAGCATTTCCTGAGATATGTGCCATGTTGGTATTTAGTGCGCCAAGCCAACTAGTAACCTGTCTTCCACCCTGGTAAGTGACTGTTGTCGGGCAAGACATTGCCGACCCAGGGCGGGGACATAAGAAGCAAGAGCGTTTCCTGAGATCCATGTCATCTTGGAAATTTGGGCACCAAGCCAATCAGTAACCTGCCCTCCAACCCTGTAATTGACTGTGTTCTGGCAAGCCACCGCAACTCCATTGTGGTGAAACAAGAAGCAAGAACATTTCCTTAAATCTGCTCTTTGTTGGGATTTAGGGCACCAAGCCAACTAGTATCCTGCATTCCACCCTGGTAAGTGACAGTGGTCTGGCAAGCTGCAGACAACCGAGGGTGGGGAAACAAGGAGCAAGAGCATTTCAGGAGATCTGCAACATGTTGGAACTCAGGGTGCCAAGCCAACCAGTATCCTGCCTTCTGCCCTGGTAAGTGACTGTGGTCTGGCAAGCAGAGGCCACCCCAGAGCAGGGAAATAAGAAGCAAGAGAGATTCCTGTGATCCTAGCCATGGTGGAACTTAGGGTGCGGAGCCAACTAGTAACCTGCCATCTGCCCTGATAAGTGACTGTGGTCTGGCAAGCTGCGCCACCACAGGGTGAAGAAACAAGAAGCATGAGCATTTCCTGTGATCCGCACCCTGGTGAAACTTAGGGCACCGAGCCCACCAGTAACCTGACTTCTGCCCTGGTAAGTGACTGTGGTGGCCTGCCACGGCCAAGCCAGGGCAGGAAAACAAGAAGCAGGAGTGTTTCCTGAGATTCACGCCACATTGGAACATAGGGCACCAAGTCAACCAGCAACCTGCCTTCCGCCCTGGTAAGTGACTATGCTTTGGCAAGCTGCGGCCACCCCAGGGAAGGGAAGAAAGAACCAATAGCATTTTCTGAGGTCCCCACCATTGTGGAACTTAGGGCACGAGCCAACCAGTAACCTGACTTGCACCCTGGTAAGTGACTGTGGTCTGGCAAACCACGGCCACTCCATTGTCGGGAAACAAGAAGCAAGAGGTTTTCCTCAGATTTGCGCGATGTTGGGATTTAGGGTGCCAAGCCAACCAGTAACCTGTCTTCAACACTGGTAAGTGACTGTGTTCTGGCAAATCGCGGCCACCCCAGTGTGGGGAAACAAGAAGGAAGAGCATTTCCTGAGATCCACACCATGTTTGAAATTAAGTCGCCAAGCCAACCAATAACCTGTGTTCCACCCTGATAAGTGACTGTTTTCTGGCAAACCACTGCCACACCAGGACGGGGAAACAGGAAGCAAGAGATTTTCCTGAGAAGTGAACCATTTAGGAACTTAGAGCGCCGAGCCAACCAGTGACCTGCCTTCTGCCCTGGTAAGTCACTATTGTCTGACAAGCTGTGGCCACTCCAGGGTGGGGAAACAAGAAGCAAGAACATGTCCTGAGATCAACCACATGTTGGAACTTAGGGGGCCGAGCCAACAAGTAACCTGCCTTCCCTCCTGGTAAGTGCCTGTGGTGTTCCAAGCAGTGGTCAACCCAGTATGGGGAAACAAGAAGCAAGAGCATTACCTGAGATCTACACCATGTTGGGATATAGGGTGCCAGGCCAACCAGTAACTTGCCTTCTACCCCGGTAAGTGGTGGTGGTCTGGCACACTGCAGTCACCCAGGTGTGGGGAAACAAGAAGCAAGAACATTTCCTGAGATCCTGGCCATGTTGGAAATTTGGATGCCAAGCCAACCAGTTACCTGCCTTCTGCCCTGGTAAGTGACTGTGGTCTGGCAAGCTGCGGCCACCCCAGTGCGGGGAAACAAGAAGCAAGAACGTTTCCTGTGATCCAAGCCATGATGGAACTTAGGGTGCTGAGCCAAACAGTAACCTGCCTTCAGCCATGGTAAGTGATTGTTTTCTGGCTATCCGTGGCCACCCCAGCGTGGGGAAACAAGAACCAAGAGTGTTTTCTGAGAACCGTGCCATTTGGAACTTACGGCGCCGATCCAACCAGTAAACTGCCCTCCACCCTGGTAAGCTACTGTGGTCTGGCAAGTCGCGGTCACCCCAGGACAGAGAAACAAGAAGCAAGAACATTTCCTCAGATCTGAGCCATATTGGAACTTAGGGCACCAAGCCAACAAGTAACCTGGCTTCCACCCTGGTATGTGACTGTTGTCTGGAAAGCCACGGCAACCCCAGGCTGGGGAAAAAAGAATCAAGAGTGTTTCCTGAGGTCGGCACCCTGTTGAAACTTAGGGCGCCGAACCAACCAGTAACCTGCCTTCCGCCCAGGTAAGTGACTATGGTCTGGCAAGCTGCGGCCACCCCAGGCTGGGGAAAAAAGAAGCAAGAGCTTTTCCTGAGATCCATGCCATGTTTGAACTTTGGGCGCAGAGCCAACTAATAACCCGCTTTCCACCTGGTAAGTGCCTGTGGTCTGGCAAGCCATGGCCACCACAATGCAAGTCAAAAAGAAGCAAAAGCATTTCCTGAGATCCACGCCATGTCCAAATTTGGGCGCCTAGCCAACCAGTAACCTGCCTTCCGCCCTGGTAAGTGACTGTGGTCTGGCAAGCCGTGGCCACCCCATTGTGGGGAAACAAGAAACAAAAGCATTTCCTGAGACCTGATCCTTGTTGGGATTTAGGGCACCAAGCGAACCAGTAACCTGCCTTCCACCCTGGTAAGTGATTGTGGTCTGGCAAGCCATGGCCACTCCATGGTGGGGAAACAAGAAGCAAGAGAATTTCCTGACATATGTGCCCTGTTGGTATTTAGGGTGCCAAGCCAACCAGTAACCTGCCTTCAGCCCTGGTAAGTTACTGTTGTCTGGCAAGCCGCATCCATCCCAGTGTGGGGAAACAAGAAGCAAGAGCGGTTCATGAGATCCGTGCCATGTTTCAACTTAGGGC
>PVJX010018978.1:0-35609 GCA_004027295.1 Dolichotis patagonum
GTCTTCTATATAGAGTATCATGTCATCTGCAAATAGTGATAATTTAACTTCTTCCTTTACTATCTTTATTCCTTTTATTTCTCTCTCTTGTCTGATTGCCCTGGCTAGTGTTTCCAGAACTCTATTGAAAAGGAGTGGTGATAGTGGACATCGTTGTCTTGTTCCTGATTTTAAAGTGAAAGCTTTTAGCTTTTGTCCATTTAGTATAATATTGGCTGTTGGTTTGTCATATATGGCCTTTATAAGGTTGAGGTAGACACCGTGTATTCTGAGTTTCTCAAGGGTTTTTATCATGAGCATGTGTTGGACCTTATTGAAAGCTTTTTCTGCATCTATTAAGATGACCATGTGGTTTCTGTTTTTGATAGAGCACATTCTTATAGAAAGGCTACTACAACCTTACATAAAAATATTTCTATGAGGACTTATGCCTAACAGATTTTTATTCAATATCAAACTAGTATCATTCCTGGTATTAATCCTTGAGGTCAGGATTTACTGTATTAAAATAGCTGTATTACCATTTTCATTAAAAAAATTCTTTACCTCAACATTTTTGTGAATACAGCATACATACTTTACACACACACACACATGCACATATTCCCATTACAACTATTTCCAACAATACAAACTTAATCTTTTTGGAAAAAATGAAAATTGTGGTATTTATCCACAATTGAGTAATATTCTGTCTTAAAGATATATCCTGTCTTGTTGCAGAAATGTTAAAGAACAGCAATACTCCAAATAGGAGTGAGGAAAAGCAACAGTAAAAATAACTGATTTAAATATTTTCTATTTTGGAACAGACAAGAATTTTTCAAATTGAAAGGATTCTCTGAGAACTAGGAAAGATAAAAAAGAGTCACATGTGGATTTTTTTTTTGGTAAATTCTCTTAATTTCAATGATTAAAAGAGAATCATATAAACAACCATAGCGTTATGGTTTGTGTCTACATGTCTCCCAAATACCTCATGGAGTCATGAATAGTCTTTTTGAAGAGATGGTTGGATCTAGAGTGTATGACAGTGGGATTGATTCATGGGGGAATGATTGGTTCAAGGGAATTAGTATTAACAGTGTGAGTGTTACCTGCCCTAAATACCCTCAATAAGACACAAGTGACAAAAAGAGCTATGATCATTCTTTGCTTATTTTGCTATTTTGGTCCACCAGAAACTGTTTCTATTCTACAATTCCTGTCTGCCTCTTGTAGTTGGCCAGTTACAGACTGAAACCTCTATAAACCATGAGCCAAATAAATCTTTTCTCCTTTGATTTTTGTTTCACCAGTGGAAAAAAAAGTAACTAAGACACAAAGAAACCAAAAAAACAAAGCAAAAGCAAAAACAAAAACACAGAAATAGCTAGAATCAGACTTGAGTCAAGCTTTTCATCTTCTCTTCTCATGTCCCTGTGCTAGGAGACATTGTAGAACATGATTCCATGATAAACCTTGCCAGTCTCACAGACATCTTTTCACCATTGGTGAGCTGCACTCTCCTTTCTTGGGTGAGTATCCCCACATGCCTGGAGATGACACCAACCTGGGAGGTAGAAAATTTGTATTCTGATCTCTTTTTAGTCTTAATGAAGCTCCCTTATCTTTATCAAACAGTTAGAAAATTTGCATACTGATTTCTTCCCTGTACCAGTCAAATCTTCTCATGTTCAAGTACAAAATTCCAACACTTAGGACAACAATTTCCATCTATGCTGATTTGAACTAACTATTCTCTGCTGGTTGTGCTATGTTATATTAATCTTTAACAGTGAGGCAGTCATAAATATGTTTATGATCATACCAGAGTTTTAGAAGTAACATTGTAATTTAGAAGCTGAAACCAGACTTCAGCCGAAACCAGCTATGTGGAAAGTTTTGCTTATTTTTTAATGATAATGATACTTTTATTCACAAAGTGCATCCCAATGACCTTCTAACTCATTCCATACTGACCAGAAGAAATAGCAACACTTATCATGCCTACCTAGTGTTTTGACGCTATTGCCATGATTTTTACTTGAATAAATTTTTTAAAGTAATTACCATCACCAATTTTAAAACTCATGACTGCTAGACCAATTAATTAGCAATTTTCTGATTAGTAGTATACTAAATCAAGAGAAGAATACAGAATAATTTAAAATTAAAGCCACAAAATTAGAAATATTTAAGCAAAAGTATTTTTATAAACTGAATTATTAGAAAATATTTGTTATCTACCTGATTGCATTTTGGGACAATGTTCAGTATTCCTATGGAAACTAGGAATTTTTGATTAATGGCATCTTCACAAGGAGTTTCTTCCAATAACTCATCTGTTTTGAAAAATGACAGATTTAAAAATAATTGTAATCTTTTTGACATTTTATAGAGTATTAATATTCTCTCCAGACAAACATGAGTAATTTAAGAAAGAGCAATGTGAAACTTAGCAATATATAGCAAAATAATTTGGGATATAATAAATAGTCTTTTATCAGCAAAAAGTAGAATAAAATTTATAGATTATTTCAAATTAGATGGGTTGAATACATTTAGAAATGAGACCTAGCCGGGGATTTAGCTCAGCGGTTTAAGCACCAGCCTGGCAAGTGTGAGGTCATGAGTTCGATCCCTGGTACCAAAAACAAAACAAAACAAAACAAAAAAAAACAGAAATGAGACCTAATAGCAAAATGACTATAAATCGAGTAAGTGGTCATGTCCAAGCCGAAAGAAGTTCATCAAAGTTGACTACATTTCAGACATGTGCAATTGTAGAGTATTAGCTAAGTATAATGCTTACTTAAGCTACATAACGTATGCCACTTGGAATGGGAGACGGTAATATAACAAGCAATAAGTCATTGTTGTGAGCCTTATTCTCATATTATTAGATACAGCGGAAACACTATTTTAGAATCATTGATTTTGAGATCTTCAAATTATCTTAGTTCATTTTTTCCAATATCCAAAGTACTTTAAACTACAATTTCAAATGAAGAAATGGAGTGAGGATAATTCATTTATAAAAATTACGCTACTTTCTCCCAACTGAATTTGTGTTTACAAAGTACAAAGCAAGAATGCGTAACAATTAGCTAATTGTATCCACAGACATAGCTACTTCTTAAGGCATTCTTTTTGCCACAAACTGGTAAAAACAAAGACATAACTTTTATTCTGAAAAGAATTTATTATTTTGTAGCCATTTTAATTGTAGAAGAAAGTGAAATGCATGACATCATATTTTATGAATAATATTTTAATAGTTCATAAAACATTATTTATTTATATTTCCAAAGCAGAAATTTCTAAGTAAGCATTTGTAATAATAATTGTGCATCTGAATGCAATTTTGATAAGAAATCCATAAGGAATTAAAAGCAACTCTTAAATGAACAGTTCACGGTTTTTTTAGAGCTTCTCAAAATTAATAACATATAATTTGTAATGTAAAGCTTGTGATGAGAATGTCACACAGTAACGCTTTACACATCTGAAGCCCTAGTATTACAGTGATACACAAGGCTATAAAGATAACCACAACTCTTAAAATCAAGGCATCCATTAAGAGTTAGAGTTAAGAGTTTCACTATGTAGTTCAGGCAGGGTTTGAAATCACTTTGTAGCCCAGGCTGTCCTGAAACTTGCAGTGATCCTTTCTGCATTAGCTTCCTGAGTGCTGGGATTATGGGCATGCACCACCACCCTCAGCAAGAGTAACAGCTTTTATAGGAAGAGCTTAATTACAAATATATAAAATCTAGATACATATTAAAAACCAGCAGCACTCAGAGGTCAGAAAAAGACTTGCTAAATGTAACAAATTGTAATAGTGGCATTCAGTTGGATTAGTAATGATTTTTCAAAAGGAGAATTGCTGATATACTAATGTTACAGACAATTTGAATTGAGACAAATATAAACTTTCAGTGCAGTTATATATTACTTCAAGTGATAATAAATGATCAAGAATTTATTTGGGGACAAGTTCAACTCTTCCAAGTTTCTTGAAGCCATTGTCAAAATGTAAGCCTCTAGCTATTTGGCAAACATCCTGTAGCCCTAGAATGAAGACTCTGAACCAGTCTCTCTCTTTTTGAAATCTATGCTCTACATTGTCACAGGAAATATGAGTGGCCAATTGTGCTGTTTTACCTTTGCCTTGTTCTCAGTTTCAGAACATGAGAATAGAACATAATAGGGCTCTACTGAAGAAATAAATGAGCTGTTCCAACAAGCACTGATCACTATAATGTACCATAATATCCTTTGGTTTTAGGATTGAATTGTCCTGAGTTTCAGAAATTCACAGATTAATGAGACTGACACTCAGATCTCAGAGATTTTATAACGTACTGGAAGAGGCAAACTTGAAAACAAATCATAATAATGTAGTGTGATGATTAAAGTTTGTGATGCTCAGCTCCAGCACCAAAGGGATTATTTACTATGGAGGTTTTCTTGAATTTTTGTGTCTTAAAAATAGTTTGATTTTTATGAGTTTTTATTTTTTCTAAGATAAGACTACCCTTGAGTACTTATTCAAACACAATTATTTATATTTTAATTTCTTACTGTTTATGGATATGGAATTGAGGCACAGAAATCAATCAGATTACTACCTTAATGACACATATAAAGAAACCCTTTCTATATTCTCTATGAAATTTCTAAAGCAGGAGGCAGAGACATAGCTGTAGTTCAAGACACTATAATGTGTGTCATTTTAGATTTATGTACAAAATTACAAGAAGACTTAACTCATTATAATTGTGGAGAAGGTAGATTAAAATCAATTTAAAAATATCCCCAGATAACACTTCAATTGGATCTAGATCAATGAGCAGAAGTTAGTGAAATAGCTGTATAATGGAGAAAAGGCAAGAGATGTTTTCATGGGAAAGAAAAACACTTCAAAATAAATGACACAGCAGGACAGTTTTGTAAGTCCATAGTGCTGCATTGTGTTAATATGTTTGGGTAGCAGGTTAGGTTTACAGGTTTTTCTTTGAATATATTCACTCTGAGAGTAATTATCCAGTGAAAATTTTAAATAGATCAAATCTTCATGTTAAAAGAGATACTGGGACAAGAGTTTGGAATACACATGAGGTAGTGAACTTGGAGGAAGTTGGCATTATGGTTTATTTATTGTGTCAACTTGAGAAGTCTAGAAGCTTAACTAAGTGACTCAGCAGCTCTACATCCCTGGGTGTAGAGAACAAGCAGTTACTATTCTAGGATAAGGTTCATTGTGTCAATTTGAGAAGGTCAGAATTTTAAGTGAATCAGCAGGAGGCCAGGGTCCCTAGTTTGTAACATCCTCAGCCTGTGCAAGAGGCCGGTACAGAGATGGTGTGAGTACTACAGCCACCCCAGGGGAACAGTCTGCATACAATAAAAAGCAAATGAGGAGGGACTGACTGCTGCTTCTTCAGAGGAGCTCCAGTTTTCCTCTTCAGTTTGGACATCGTTTCATGGCTTCTGGCACAGACTGTTAGGTTTGGCCTGGGACTCCTCAGCTTTCATCATAGACTCTTAATTTTTTTTTTTATTTTAAAGAGGGTAAAATTAAACACAACAAAGAACACAAGAAAGAAATGTAGGAGACATAAATTTCAAAGCAAGACAATCAGAGATCTTCATTATCTATCATATTGTCTCTTGTTTTCTTCGAAATAGTTGTCCATATCTTCACATACAAAGAATTCAAATGAAGCAACATAATATGGAACTGATCTGAACAGGATGAGGAAGGAGTTTTAGGTCTTCAAGACCAGACAATAGGGAAGCCAAGAATGGCTGTCATAGTGTCTCTCATTCTCTTTAAAATAGCTGTCCATACCTTCATGTATGTTGAACTTAAACAAAACAAAACAGGCTAAAATCACTCTGAACAAAGAATGATAGTATTGCTGGATTTCACATCATGATGCTACGGAATTAGCACTGGGTACTGTAGTGTCTCTTTTCCTTCAAAGTAGTTGTTCAATTCATCATGCATTATATAATTGGTTCTCATAGACTGTTTATAAGTTCTACTCATTCATGAGTCTCTACATGTATATCTATCTTTTCTGTAATAGAGGGAAAAACAAAGCAAAGCAAGACAAAACAAAACAAATTCCTAGAAAAACCTGAAATGAAAAAGTCATATAAAACCACAATACAAGATGATCTACAATGGTTACTATGAGTCTCAGCAGTATATAACAAAATTAATAAAAACAAAGCATTGGAGACATTATAAGACTTCAAAAGCAAGTAATAATCAAACCAGAGTGAATCTTGTCATCTTCAGTGTAGTTGCCTATACTCTTAGACTTGATGCTATCAATCATAACAGATTCAAATAAAATCAGTCAATACAAAACAGCAATTTAACAAACCAGATTCAAATAAGATCAGTCATAATAAGACAGTATAAGTTATACAGGGATTCAGATTAAGTTAATAGGAAATTAAAGATTACACCCAGACACATAATAATCAAGATCCCAGAAATTCAATATAAGAACAGAATTTTAAAAGCTGTCAGAGAAAAGAAACAGATCACCTATAAAGGAAAACCCATCAAAATCACAGCAGACTTCTCAACATAGACCATCAAATCAAGAAGATCTTGGAGCGAAGTAATCCAAGCCCTGAAAGAAAATAACCTCCAGCCCAGATTGATGTACCCTGCAAAACTGTCTCTAGAAATTAATGGAGAAACAAGATGCTTCCATGGCATCATAGACTCTTTAGTCATCACCTTAGACTCTTCAGCTTTCCATTATAGATTCTTCAGTGTTCTGTCACAGATCCATCACCCTCCTGATATGGACATGCATGAGACACTGCAGTAAGCTCCAGCCCTTGGGTTGGACCCTTCAGCATTTAGTATGCAGATACTCTCTGCACCCTCTCTCAACTCACATTGTGGCTGACCATTGTAAGCCAGTCTTGTCATTTCTTAGGTATTCGTATATCTTGTGTGATATCTGTTTCTCTAGTAAACCTTGACTGATACAGTTGGGATGCATGTAGTATTTCCATCAAGAAATGACAAATGTCTAAACCAATGTGGTAGGACTGTACATGTGGGAGTGGGCAAACAGCATAAAGCTATTGAGAAGAAAATTCAATAAAAAATATTGCTTTGCTTATTTGTTTCCATTCTGACTGGTTCTCTGAGAAATTAGTGTCATTTAATATAATGTAATGTGAATATATATACATATATATATATATGTGTGTGTGTGTGTGTGTGTGTGTGTGTGTGTATTCCTAAAGTTCTATTACTCTCAAGAATTGATCATTGATCAGGTAGTTACTGAGCCAATGAAAGAAAAAAGAAACTATATAATATCATGTCATTTTTGCTTGGGAAATAGATGCAATTATTAAGTGGAAAATAACATGTGAAAATGAACTTTTCTGGAAGGAAAGAAAGTTCAGCAAGTTTTGTACATTTTGAATTCAGGGATTTTGAGTTATCTGAATGAGAATATTTAAACAAAATTTGGATGTTTTTGTTTGGAGTCTAGGAGAATGGTTTGGCAGACATTAATGATGTCATAGTGTCAGGTACTTACTTCAAAAATCCTCCATAAACACTTCCTTAAGTCTCAGTGCTATGCAACAGGCCTGTATTTCTTGCTCCTGGATCTGTAGATCACATGTTGTCTTGTTGGACTACATTGACCTTATCTTGATGTTGCACTTGATATTAATGCTTTTTATGTGTCTTTTTATCCTATAATTAAAGATGCCCAAACTGTGTTTTTATCATAGTGGAGAAGCTAAAACACAAAAGGAGCAAGCAAGAGTGCATGGTGTCTCCTGGGGCCTCAGTGTGTACATAACAAATTCTGATGATGCTCATACTGCATTGATCAAAACAAATCACATGGCTGAGACTGGTAAATATATTCCTAGCAGAAGGAACCATGGAAAGAGTGGGGAGCAGAAAGCATTCTGACCACAAATGTATCTTTGATGTAGAGTTTTTGTCAATAGAGCTGTGTGACATCCTTCAATGAGAGTGGGTAGAACACAAATAAAGAAGATTAAAATAAAATCAGAGAGAGCCCTGAAATCAAAGAGAGCTCCTAACAAGAGGCATTATGGTGGCCATTGTTGATCTCCTTGTATTTTGTTTTTAAGTCATGTACCATGTTCATCCTTTTGTTCTGATTGACTCCATCCTGTTTTGTTTCATTTGGTTTTATTCTCTTCAAAATAAAATTTTGAAAAAGAGAGCTCCAATGATAAAGATAGGAAAAGTGTCTCTTTCTATGCAGAATTAACATCAGAATTGAAATTCTCTTTTGCATTTCAAGTTTGACAATAATGAGACTAGTTTTTGGATACTAGTGGAAGAAGACAGGAATTACAGTAGTTTAAGAAGTGGCTTGGTAACAAAAAAATTGATACATCTTTAAATTTCTCTTTTTAAGAAACCTGACAGTAAAGGAAAAGAAGTATATACATCTGAAGTTTCTAAACCTCGTACACTTAAAAAAGTGATATACCTCCAAGACCTCTTATAAAGTTAGACCAGGTGAGAATAATTTATAATTTTCAAACAAAGATAAATGTTAGTGACAATACCCCAACATCCATTTAAAACAACCAAGTATGTAACTAAGGGGTGAAAGGAAATAAACACTGGTTCCATCTTATTGAGGTAAAGATTAGCATTGGAATCAGAAGACACTGACTGAGTGTGCTCATTTGAAGAAGCAAATATGGGGAAGCAACAACAATCACAAGAAACAAAAGACCCAAACCCACTTATGTTTTGACTATAGATGCAAGAAAAAAGTGTCATCTTGTATTTTTCTTGTCTTATTGTAGTAAGATGGAGTGGGGTGGGGATATAACATATATAAAAACAGAGAAATAGATAAGGAAAGGAGATAGTTTTTCCAATCCAGGAAAACCTTATAATAATTAATTTTTTATTCTTAAAAAGAATCTGAAACCCAAATTCACTAAAACCTATTTCGTTTACAACAAAAAGAGCACTTTGAGCATGAGAAATAATTTACTAGCCTAAAGCAGTGTCCTGTCCCACTTGAAAGGAATTGTCTCCCAGAAACTGCCTGCTTTAGGAAGATGAATAATGAAGATGGGAAAAACCACAAGAGAGAAATGAAATAATGGAAACAATTAACAAATGTGTAATGTGCACGAAAATTCATTTCATAAACAAGATGAAAGTTGTGACCAAGTTTACAGCTTTGAATACAGAAATAAATTTTGTTTTCCTCAAAGTGAAAACTTGATGTTTTCTGAGATAATTCCTTTCTTAATTAAGACAAGTGAGAGATTAATAAAGAAACAGAGGCAAAACTCCTAAGAGGAAAGTCTAACCAAAGTTTTTTAAAAAATATATTAAACTGAAAGACCAATCAAGAATGGTTTCAGAACAGAAACTGAATGTTTAAAATTGTAGAATAAAACAATATATCAATATACTCTTGAGAAAGACAAAAAATGTAAATGAAAAAGCAGAGATGATGTTAGCATGCAGATTTCTTTGCCATTTGAAATCATAGCTCAAAAGACATGAATATGTTTGATATCATAGGCTACAGTACTTTAAATGTTTGAGTACTTTAAAGGGAACACTGAACAATAAGGGAAAACAATATGAGATAAAATCCAGCAATAGAATGCCTTGAGGAAAGAAATTGTAAAGTAGAAAGATATATGAAGGTAATCACAAAGAAACTTATGTGCCAATCATTGATGTATTTTCCTTAATATCCACATTTGATATTTTCCCTACTTTTCTCCATACCACAGGAAAGTTTGATTTCTAGGCCTCCACTTTTGGCACTATATTCTTCAGCTACTCTGTTGTGAAGTGCTCAACTGAGCCTGAAAAGTGCACTGTTTGAAGATGTGAAGGCAGGTGTCTTCCTGATAGATGACTGGTTACTTTGGACCACTTTGTTCATTAAAGTGAAAAGTCTACTCTATGGGTAAATATACACTGATTCTATGCATGTAGTATGGGTGTTTCCAGCCTGTGATAGTACTATTATCACCACTACAACTGGATTTCCAGGATGCCTTGGAAGTTACCAATTTTCTACATGCTTCTGCAAATATAAATGATGGATTTTTTCACAGATATAACATCTAAAAACATTTGTATTGTAGTATTTGTAGAATAGCTTACTGAATGCGGTTACAGGGTTGATAGGAGACATCCATATAGAAAAGACATATGCTTTGATCTATTGACCAATATAAAACCACTCTTTTGGTCAAAAGTCACACGTCTAGAAACTCAGGAATAATGTGGAAGTGATATCCTCTCAACTTATCTAGTTACTCACTTGCAGAATTTCTGTCTTCTGCTTTTGCTGTGTTGGTAACCTTGATTTGCACAGAAGAATGTTTACATCAGGGAGCATACCAATGGTTTCACAGAGCTTGAAAAGTTGAACATGCCATACAAACCATTTTTTGAAATGAGTAAGTTCTGAGAAATGATTCTTCTTGTAGCAGTTTGTTGGCAGACTTGATCATCCAGAACACAAAGGAAAATTAAGGAGAAGATGTCTCATGAAGATGTTACAACAGAAACTCTATATTTATAGTGAAAAGTATTAAAACATAGAAGACCTAAGAATATATCAAATAATAAATTGACAAACCATCATTGGAACACTCTTTGGCAAGCTATTGAAAAAAACAAAATATAACTACCAAAATAAATTGTGGGGGAACAGAAAAACTCATCATAATGATGGATAGCCTTTAAAATAATTCATAAATTTTCAAACTGCTAACATCCATTCAAAATAATAGTAGAAATCTGAACAATTAGAGGTTAATTTTAATATTAATATCTTTTTTTAAAAAAGAAATAAAACAGCCTAAATAAAATCTAAGAGGCAGAATTAATCAATATCTACTTATTACTATCATTAAAATGTAAAATAAAGCTAAAAGTAACTAAAGTGAGGCATTGATACATAAATAGAAAGCAACTTTAATGAAAACTAATACAAGATATGGAAACATGTTCATATAAGAGATTTATAAATGATGGTGTTATGGTTTGTACATTGCTATTCTCCAAAGAGGCTCATGCACTCATAGGAAGGGATTATAAAAACTGATTGGATCAAGGGGAACTTTAGCTAAATGTGATGCTAGGAAGTGAGGCCTGGTCAGAAGAAATTCATTACTGGCCCACAACTTGGCAGGGCATAGCTTCCTTCCTGGCTCTGTTCTTCACGCTCTGCTTCTTGGCCGCCAGGACATGAATTTCCTTCCACCACCTCTTGTAGATGGTGATGAGAGAAGCTCTATAACAAGGTAGAAGGATGGAGGAAAAAGGGAATCAAGAAATGTCATGTACAGCTACAAATCTCTATGACTGATGTGATCATCATGCATACTTACATATCTATTGGTTCTTATGTACCAATAAACTTAATTAATTAAAAAATAGATCTGGGATTTCAAAAAAATAGTAGGAAATCAACACTAGTTAATATATTGCATATTGTTAGCTTAGAAGTAGTTGTTCAGATTATAAGATCAAGGCATAAAAAAGTGATCAAACAATCAAGCAATGACAGCACAAACTGTTCTTTTTGATGAACATAGATTAGTAGTATACTTATGTATCTTGTATAAACATAGATTAGTAGTATACTTATATATCCTGTATAAACATACAAACATTTATATATGTTTATCTACATACATATAATCTTTTCCTCTCTATTTTGCTTTTAAAAATAATTAATAAATAAATAAATAAATAAATAGGTCCAGGGATTTAGCTCAGCAGCACCTTGCTTGCCTGGCAAGCGCAAGGTCCTAAGTTCGATCCCCAATATCAAAATCAATCAATCAATCAATAAAATAATATAAACTGAGGCTGATAGGAGATTCTAATGGGAGCTCAGATCAGAATGCTGGTAAAAAGGCAAGCTCAGGACATTTCAGTTAGGAACAAGGATTCCCTGTCTGTTATGCTCTGGAAGACAATTTTCCTACAGTTTGCTCATAACTTGAGACTGAGATTAAGGGTAGTGGGCCAGTGAAGCTGGCAGGTCATGTACTTTCCTCCTTGCCCTGCTCTTCACTCTCTGCTTCCTGGCTGCCACTGCATAAGCAATGTCCCTCTCTCAGTCCCTTCTCCACGCCTTCCTGTGCACTAAATGTGTGAACCCAAATAAACCCCTTCTCCTTTGGATTGTGAGTGTCTGGTGTCTAAGTGACAAGGAAATAAGACAGATGGAGATACTATCGTGGAGAAATGCGATACAGTTTTATTCAAATCAATAAAATATATTTATCACAAACCTAATTTTAATTTTATTTAGTGTTGAAATACTAAATACCCTCTTCTCAAAAATCAAGGAAAAGATATTAATGTTGCCTTCTAAGGGTTCTATTAAACATTATGTTTGTGGGCTTTATGTCAGGACAAGTAAAGATATGTATCTTGAAAAGGAGGAATTAAAACTATTTAAACTACAGAGAATGTGTAGAAAAATTCATATTTTCAAGGAAAATGTGTGATTCAAGGCTCAAGAGATGACTTTTCTTGGTTCCCAAATGAAATTGTGTTTAATCAAGAATTTCTTATTATTTCTCCTCTAGTCATCCAACCTCCTCTAGATAGTTCAGCTACTCATCCAAATATATACCAAGAGGCTCACATTGCATCTGCCACCTCAGAGAGTGCCAAAAGTACTAGTCTTAGTTACTTTCTACTCGTCACTGAGACAAAATACCTGATGCTCAAAGTTGGGAAAGAAAAGGTTTATTTCTTACAGTTTTTGGAGGTTTCAGTCCATACTCAGTTGGCTTCACGGCAGGGTGGCATGGCAGGGCCACAGTTCATGGAGGCTGCAAAGAGCAAGGCAGAAAACTGGCAAGAAAGAGAAACACTTTCTTCCTGCCATTACATCACATCCTGGCTCCACCCCTAGGAGGGTGTAACACTGACACCACCAATCCAAGCAGTAGACAATGAACCAATCACAAATGCACAATGCAAATACATGAGGCCTGGGAGTCATCCACATAAACCATGACAGTACTTTTCTCCAGAAGTAGCTGGCAGGACCTGTCAGGGGATACTGTGTACAGGTCTCCTAGGAGACCAACCTAGTACCAACATGTTCACAAAGACCAAGCTCTCACAAGAAAACGCCTCCAACACCAGGACAGCTTTACTTATCCTTTGCTTCACTATTGCCAGTAGCAAGTCTTCAAGTCCTGCATTTAGCAAAGGGAGTTATAAAAATATTAGAAATTAAGATCAATTGATCACATAGCACTATGAAATAGTCCTACTGAACTGCAGATATGGAACAAGAAAAACTGCTGTGTTTTTAGGTGGAAAAAATATTGGTAATCCTGGGGAACTTCCTCAAGTCCGCTTTAAAGATTTTTGTATATTACTGGATAGTTTAAGCTTCAATTATTAAAAACAGAGTTGTTGCATCAGTGTGATAGTTTAAGCTGCAATTATTAAAAACAGAGTTGTTGCATCAGTGTATTTAACTCTAATGAAAAAGGCCTTTTCTTCCGTATTTTGTTGGGTAGCAATATGGCAAATTCCATCAAAAATCACTGTTAGACTTACAAATTATGCATCCAGCACTGGTGATGAAAATAAGATAGAATACATTTAAACTCAATTATACACAATATTCACTGCAGTGTTGTTTATAATGACAATGAAATATCAATGTCCACAATATATGGTGAGCTAAATAAGTTAGTTCCATTAGTGGTATGTACTAATGAAGAGCCATTAGAAAAAATGAAATAGCTTTATATGAACTAAATTAGCCACACAGATGTG
This sequence comes from Dolichotis patagonum, assembly GCA_004027295.1. Taxonomy (NCBI): domain Eukaryota; kingdom Metazoa; phylum Chordata; class Mammalia; order Rodentia; family Caviidae; genus Dolichotis; species Dolichotis patagonum. Next base: position 13,829 of record PVJX010018978.1, read on the forward strand.
AATGGTTATGGGATAAAAGCAAATTGCATGCCCTCCACGCATGCTCATGTATGCACAAACATGAACATACAAATAACTGTGTATGTTAGACAGTGATTTGTTTACATTGAAAACATTGTTAATATTGGCATTCTTTTCTGAGATCATGATGCTAAAGTGAATTTTTCTAAATGTTGAAGATTGGAGGAAATCCCATCTTTTAGAAGAATATACATTTGCAATGTTAATTTCTAAATTCAGTAATTGATGCTGTTCACTCTTTTTATGTGCAACCTTATCAAAACAATAAGACATAAATAAATGTTGTCATCACCCATAACCATTACCATTACACAATACAAGGAACATTTTGTGTGCAGTGATCTATTTGGAGTTTAGTCCCTGCTGTTTTTAGCAATGATTTCCAATTAATAAGGCTATTTGTAGCCTAAGTAGGTAGGACAATCAGCTGATGTCTATTGAATGAATAAAGCATTCTAATTTGCCTCTGCTTGCTTTTGCTAGTATCAAAAGAGGAAATGCCCTGCTAAAACCTGACTTTTCAGACTAATATCCTAATATTAGTTGTTCAGCTTTCTTAAGTGGCTTGCTGCTGCTACACATATGCTATCTAAAGTGATGTATTTGTGCTAAGAACAAAAGAGAAATCTAGTGAACAAAGAAAGAAATTTGAAGAAACCAATGCAATATGAATTACACCCTTTTATGTCTAATTTTTTTCTGTGATTCCAAAGATAAAATGAAAATTTCACAGATAGATTATATAGGTAGGTAACTTAAAAAAACTTTTGGGTTCTCATCTTGCCATGAAACTTAATTATGCTAAATTATATTCTCTGAGTATGAATCAAAGTAGAGAACTTTCTGTTTATGACCACCATGTTGTGTAATGGTAACTGAATAGACAATTGAAAGGCAAATTAGTATAGTTAAAGATTTTTAAGAGAGATGAAAGGTGACATTCTATTAGTCTGAATTTTATAATAAAATATTACTCTAGAAGTACAATAAATCTTTAATATCTTTCCTTGAGTTTCACGATCTAGTTCTTTAAGAGGTCTATAGGTAAGAAGGAAGAAAAGGAAAGACAATAGACCTTCGGCATTAACATCGAATGTGGAGGGAGGAAACTGCACAAGGCAGACTCAGACAAATTAAGAAGTCAGAGAACAAAATTGTAAAAGCACAGGGTGGAATTAAAGAGAGTGAATGGAGGTGGGAGGATAAGGAAAGTTAGGTCAGGCAGAGAGATAATTACTAGATAGAGACTCCAGAGGTTCCAGGGTGTTAGGTAAATTACTCTTGTCAGCTGTTTCCCTGAGGTTTTAACTTCAGGGTGTCATCACTCCTCCCTTCTCACTGCTACTTCTAGAAGCACTCTGTGAGATTTCATTTGCTCTTTAGCTCAACTAGTTCCCCAGATGAAATGCAACTCTGGAGGTTTATGGTGCCTGGATCTGACCTCTAGGCCCCTGACTTCTGCACTTGCTCTCATATTTGCCTTTCTTTTTCATTGTGAAATTTACAGCTTTTCCTTCTTTTTTGTCTTTCCCTACAAGAGGTATTATGTATTGTGAGCATATGTAATAAAAAGTTCAGTGTTATTGTCCAAATCTTCAAAGGACAATGAAAAATGTTTTTCTCTTTAATAGATTAAATTATTTCTTTTATTGAAAGCTGTTTTCTTTGAGAAAACATTTTGGTTAAAAAGTTAATATCTGTTACAAGGCAAGTGTTTAGTAAGTTCTGAGCTCAATTTGAATAAATCTTAATATGTTTTGAGAACAAAGCTGTGAAAAATAAACACAAGGATAGTTGCTATCATTACTCTGTAATTTATTTTTAGCTCCATAAAAAGGCAACAGAAGTTTAAAGACTTCAAAATATCTTGAAAACAAGAGATCAATCACTTATTTTAAAAGGCAGAATCACTATCATGGCTTTCTTTTAAAAATAATTATCCACATCTGATAATATGATGGTGCTTTTCCTGGTGACTGAAATACTTGGGACCATTGTTCTCCAGACTGTGAAATACACAACTTTCAGAAAGTAGCATCTTTAAAATGTTGAAATAGCAAAGTCATTTCTCTGTAGTGTAAAACAGCATGTAGATGAAGCAGAGAATTGAGAATGAAGAAATTTGTACAAATTCTATTACCCTGAAAGAGATTTCATTGAAAAATAGGAAATAAAAGTAATTTATTTGTCTTTGTCTGGCAGGGAACTTTTAAGGTCAGAAGTAATATTAACTATTGTGCATAAGAGCAAGCTAGTATCATGTGTAAGTTGTTTTATTTTCTTAAATGAAACTTTGATGTTTGAATGGAACACATGCTTCCCATTCAACTTTTCCTCAGCTATGATTCCTATTCACACCTGTGCTCATTCACCATAACACTCTGCAAGTGTTTCCGCAACAAGGCTCTTGGGAGGGACTCTGCAGAGTCAAGAAAGGGATTCTAGAAAAGGTAATATTGACTCTGGACCTCTTGAAGGTCATTTGCCAGCCAAGTCAAGCATCCTAATCCATAGGCTCAGTCCCGCCACGTGCTCAGGCTGGGAGAGGAGATGCTCTCCAGAAGTAGCGGAAAACAAGTTTAATCCACCCTGCTTCAATACCACACTTAGGGTCTTGAAAGTAATCTGGTTGACCAATGGCTTTTCACATGGTAACATATCTGGTAAAGGATCGTTTTGAAGGTGACATTTTTAAATTTTAAAATTACTGCTTTGGCCAGTATTCTACCACTTAACGTCTGCCTGTTACTACCCTGTGTGATTTCTTGTGCAATGGAGATTTTTATGTCACTTCAACTGTACCATAAGTAGAATCCTCATGAGATTTCTAAGCAGTCCCAAAGTAAATTCACCATAGGAGCTAGTACATATAAGTGGTATTAACAAATTATCACACTTAGTGTCCTAAAATTACACAAATATTATTATGTTTCTGATGTTCAGGATGCTGAGCACAGCAGTCAGAGTGGCTGGATTGTTTCCAAAGGCTTCCAGAGAGAGTCATTTCCATTTAATTTTCTGTCTCTGGAGACTATTTGGATTTGTTTGAGGACTCTTCATTCGTATTCAAACCTCATCATTCCAATCTCTGGTTCCATGGTCGCATCTCTTTCTTCTAACTTTGACCACTTTAAAGCCCGTTAGTCTGCCTAGAAAATACAGGACTAGTTCTCCATCTTAATGTCTTTAATCACATTTACAATGCTTTTCTACCATTTAAGGCAACATAGTCACAAATTCCAGGGGCTAAGATTTAGACATCCTTGAGAGCGTTATTCAGGCTACTAGAATTTAGCAAATGTCATTGTCAGATTTTGAATTGAAAACATTCGCACTTCTAATGCAAAATTAAACATTTTTTATTTTCCTAACAAAGAGGGATATGGCAAAGGTTTGGAGGTGCTGATTGGGAGACAAAAAGCTTCATGATTTCCCTCTACTTTTCTATGAAGTTGTGTGTCACCAAAGTGACATTGTCCCACTGAAAGGAATATGAGAGGCTTTGAAATGATGCCATGTAGGACACCCTGTGATGCTGAGATCCAGTGGAGCACTGGCCCCTTTCTTCCTCGGAAGGGAGTCTGTCACTCTGCAGGACAACTCTTTGAAGCTGCCACAGCTTTGGGATTGCTGAGTACAGGGACTTCACAAAGAAAACACTGTTCTTTTCATGTCCTGACAAGGAGGAGTTCAAGTCCAAAGGAGTGTTCTCTCTGTTGCTTCGGCTTTTCATGTGTCTATTAATAGGGCAGTGCCAATGCTCTGACCAGGAGTAAATTCAGGAGACAAGTGAAAATGGAATGAGGTTACTTTTTCAACTCATTTATGTAATTGCAAAGCAACACAATAGAGGCATAGTGAATTCATGGCACTTCAGTAGGATCTAGTTCTTGAAGATACTAAGAAGTTTTTAAAACCATTAGTTCCCCCAATCTTCACATTTTAAGTGATAATATACCAGAAAACTATTATCCTATTTCAAACATGAAGGCTACAATTTTACAGGTTGTTACATCAACTAACATTAAACGCTTTGTTGTTTTTTAATGTTCAAATGAATTATCATTTAAGGTCACACTTGAAAATGTTTGCAATTATCACAACACTGTGGCATGATTTGTGGGAACCCTTGTAATTGGGCAAAGCAGTCGGTCTATGTACAATAAATACAGTTTGTTGGAATGATGAACTGGTACCAGGAGTTAAAGATTCATAATCCAAGTATTTAAATAAACAGCAAATATTTAGGAAGAGTGAGGGGTCCTTGACTGTGAAGCACAGACAGTTAAGTCTTCTCAGTTCCTTGTTAAGTAGCATTGTTTCTGGATTTAACACTTAATGACCAAGAAAGGATCAAGAGCTGCAGTCATTTCTCAGGTGCACTGGGAGGGTTGTAAATTGATTTCCAAGTCCTCAGCAATCATGACTCTTTACCATTTCCTACTTAGTTTAATTGTACATTTTACTTCCAGCTAATAATAATTTGATTCATTGTTTCTGCCAATGCAATTCAGTGGTCTATTAATACTACTTTAAAGAAATAACTATTGATTTAAACCTAGTACTTACGAGATACCCATGTCTTCCAAAGTATCCATAAGAAATTTTAGATTTTTGTTTCCTGTGTCAAAGCAAATGTCTCTTATTTTTACTATTTAATCAATCATGTTCTGCTACAAGAAAATAAAGAAGTCAAATATTCCATTAGTAAAACTGTGGCTTTCTTTCTAACTTTGTACAATTTGTTTGGAATTCAGAATGGGCCAGGGAAAGTGCTGAAGATGTGGCTCAGTAGTCAGCCTGTTGTCTCCCAGTGTGAAAGGGATTGGGTTCAATCCCCTGCCCTGAAGGGGAAAAACAATAGGAAATACTATAAGTGATTAAGGTGACCAATAAGCTTTTTAATCTCACATTTTAGCTTAGCTGTATATATATATATATATATATATATATATATATATATATATATATAGTGTATGTGTATGTCTATGTGTGATCTACTCTACTAAAGCAAAGAATAGTTTTGTTCAAAGTTCAGGGTAAGATTATGACTTTCCTAAGCTCAGGATTGGTCTTCTATAATACAAATCAAGTTGTTTTCAGCTCACCATTCTGAGTTACATTTTGGTAACTGAGGCCAAGAACACTGACACATAGGTGGATGACTAAACCATCTGGACCCATCTCCCATTCTTTTCTAAAATGCCTTTATTCTTTTTTTAATTTATTACTATTTTAAAAAATAAGGCAGAAAGAAGAATAGAAATGGTACAGAATTGTAAAAAATAATAGGAAATTAACACTAAATATAATGCATATTGTTATCATAGAAGTAGTTGTTCAAGTTACAAGATTTAGGCATAAAAATTATCAAACAATCAAAAAATAAAATCTCAAAATTATTTTTGATGAACTAACAGAGATTAGTAGTATAGTTATCTATCATATAAATATATGCACACAATCTTTTCCCTTCATCTTTTTCTCCTTTCCCCTATCCCAGTTGTTCTGTCCTTTTGAGCACTTTCTTTCCCTTTCATTATCACACTATCTATTGCACATTTTAGATCTTATTACTCTTTCAGGTATTTTTTTAACACTAGGGAGGCAATATAATATATAAAAATGTGAACTTGATTTATTTCACTTATGAGAATGGTCTCAGGTTGCCTCCATTTACCTATAAAAGCCTCAATATTATCATTCTTTATAGCTGAGTATTAATCCATTGTATAAAAATACCACATTCTTTTTATCCATTCTGCAGTTGGGAAAGGAGCAAGTTAGGCAGACTTTGGTGACTGTGACTTAGAACAGCATTAACTTGTGGCTAGGAAAATAGATAGTACCAAAGTTTAGTAAAAACAAACAAAAAAAGCAACAGTGAGACATAGAAAATGGATGACTCTATGACATAAACTCTGCACAGTGAAGGCCAAAGAAAAATGAATAATTTTATTAGGATTCTATCCAATACTAAAAGGTGCTTCTATGCACCTATCTGAGTGATCTGTGAAAGGCAGTTAATCAGCAAATCCAGCAATGTCTTACTGTAGCCATCCAGCATGGAAAACAGGCATGGCATTTCTCTGAGAGGTTATATATATCCATCAAAATTCAGTACATGCTTACTGTATTCAGGATCAGATAATCATCTGGAGGAAGAATTGACATTTATTGTTGAAACTGCTAGTAGCTTTTATTTGCTTTGATTTTTTTTTGAACATAGCCTCTAGTCTTCTTCTTAAATTGAAATCTATAATTGTTCTTTCTATAATCATGGGAGCAACTGCAAGTGTCAAATTGTTTACCCAGAAATATATTAGAAGTACATATGCATGTTTATATTTGTAGAATTCTGTGAATCTATGTACTTTAAAAGAAATATTTATTAAAATTTATCAGCTTAAAGGGTATTTCTTTGACTAGCAGACCCAAAGAAGAAATTAGTAATTTCTTCTTTTTTATTTTAAAGAAAAAAATTTTTAAACAGATACAAAATTTCAGAATAAGATTGTAAGACAGTAGCAGTGATTAGCACAATGCTTACTGTTATCTTCAAAGTAGTTGCTCATATTACAAAATATAGGCATGAAAAATTGATTGAACAATATAGGTAAAAAGCTTTCTTTTCAATGAACTAATAGCAATTAGTAGTATAAGTATCTTAGCTATTTTGTGTACATATATATTTTTTCCTTTCCATTCCTTCTTTTCTCCATTCCTCCATTCCATTTTCTCTATTCTATTGAACAGTTTCTTCCCATTTCACAATATCTATTATACATTATTTATCTTATGTACATTTTCAACTTCTTACACCAAGGAAACAATACAATTTTTACACATGTGCCTCTGATTTATGTCACTTATGAGTAAGTTGGATTCATTTCCCTATAAATGTCTCAAGTTTATCTTTCTTTACAGCTGAGTAGTATTCTATTGCATAAAAATACCACTTATTGTTTATCAGTTCCTCAGTCGACAGTCATTTGGGTTGTTTCCAAGATTTATCTACTATAAATTGTGCTGCTGTAAACTTGGTGCACATATATTGCCGTGGTGTGATGTTTTTATTTATTCCAGGAAAATACACAGAAGGGGAATAATTGGGTCAAATGGGATCTCTGACCCTACTTTTTTAAGGAATCTCCACACTGATTTCCATAGTGGTTGCATCAGGCTACAATCCCACTAACAGTGGAAAAGGGTTCCTTTTTCACAAAAGCCCCTCCAGTATTTGTTAGTTGGTGAGATGGAATCTTAGTGTTGTTTTAATTGGAATCTCTTGAACGACCACTGATGTTGAAAAGTTTTTCATATATTTATTTACTATTTGTATTTCTTAATCTGAGAAGTATGTGTTCATCTCAACCACTCATTTTTTCATTGGGTCTTTGAATTTGGGGAGGGGTCTGACTTTTTTCAATTCTTCTAAGTGTTCTAGATATAAATGCTTTACTTGAAGAAGAGTTGTCTAAAATTTTTCCCACTATGTGAGTTGTCTCTTTACTCAGTTGGTGATTTCTTTTGATGTGCAGATACTTTTTAATAAGATTTTAGGCATGTAGAGAGTCAGTTTTTCTAGCACCATTTGTTATAGAGGCTATCTTTCTTCCAATGAACATATATAAACCCTTTAATCAAAGATAAGGTGTCTGAATGTGTTTGTAGCTGTGTTTATATCTTCTGTTCCACAGGTCCTCAAGTCTGTTTTTCTTTGTTTTTTTGCTAGTGTTATCCTGATTTTATTACAGTATCTTTGTAGCATAATTTCAAGTCAAGCATTGTATGTCTCATGCCTTGCCTTTTTTGCTATTATAGGTCTCCTCTACTTCCAGATGAATTTTAAGAATGCTTTTATTAGTTCTGCAAGGTACATTAATGGTGTTTGGATAGCAAATGCATTAAATCTGTATAAAAATTTGGGGACTATGGGCATTTTTACTATGAGTAAGGGATAGTATTCCATTTTCTAATATCCTTTCTCCATCTCCTTTTTTTGGAGTGCTGTACAGATCTTTTACTTCCTTTGTTAGATAGATTCCTAAGTATTTCAATTTTTTGAATATTATTTTGAAGGGTGTGGTTTCCTGAATTTATCTCTCTGTGAATTTGTTGTTTATGTACAGGAATACTGTTGATTTTTGAGCATTACACTTCTATCCTGTCATGCTCCTGAATTTAGTTGTCAAATCTAGTGGTCTTTTGGTGAAGTTCTGGTGTGTCATGTCATCTGTGAATAATGATATTTTAACTTTTTGCTTTTCTATCCTTATTCCTTCTATTTCTCTCTATTGTCTAATTTCCCTGGACTTTCCAGAACCCTACTGAATAGAAGTGGTGATAGTGGACATCCTAGTCTTTTTCCTGAGTTTAGCATGAAAGTTATCTCTTTTTGTCCATTTAGTATGATGTTTGCTATTGGTTTGTCATAGATGACTTTTATCAGCTGAAGGTAAACACTATCCATACCAATTTTCTGTAGGAGTTTTACCATGAATGCATGCTGGGCTTTATCAAAAGCTTTATCAAAAATTTTGTCTTTGGCTTTGTTGATGTGGTGCATTACATTTGCTGATTTGAATTTATTGAACCATCATTGCATTCCTGAAATGAATCTCTGATGGTCATGGTGTCTAATCTTCTTGATGATTTGCTGCATTCTTTTTGCTAGTATCTTATTGCATATTATTGCTTCTATGTTCATGACAGATCTTGGTCTATAGCTTTGTTTTTCACTTGGTTGTTTCTCTGGTTTAGCTATCAGGGTAATACTTGCCACCATGAATGAGTTAGGGAACATTACTTCCCTTTCAATTTCATTAAAGAGTTTGAGAAGTGTTATTATTAAATTGTCTCTAAATTTCTTGTAGAATTCAGCTGTAATTCCATCAAGACCTTGGATTTTCTTTGTTGGTAAATTTTTAATTAGATTTTCAATTTCATTAAATGATATTGAGTTATTCAATATTTTTATAATTTCTTGGTTCAGCTTTGGCAATTCATGCTTCTAGGAATCTGTCCATTTCTTCTGTGTTTTCTAACTATGAGAGTAAAGATTTTCAAAATAGGTATTGATGATCTTCTCAATTTTCACAGGATCTGTGATGTTTTCATACTTTGCATTCCTCAATGTATGAATTTTAGTCTTTTTTCCCTTTTTTAGATAATATTGACTAAGGGTTTATCAATTTTGTTTATTTTTTCAAAGAACCAACTCTTCAATTCATTAAATCTTTGTAATATTTTATTGGTTAATTTTTGCTGTGATCTTTATAATTTCCTCCCTTATATGGGCTTTAAGTATGTCCTGCTCTTCTTTTTCTAGAAGATTGAAGTGTAACATTGTTCGTTTTTGTTTCTTGTGTTCTCCTGATGTGAGAATTTATCACTATAAATTTCCCTCTTAAGAATTCTTTCAATGAATTTCATAGGTTCCAGTATGTTGTATCTGCATTCTTGTGAAATTGTAGATATGGTTTAATTTCTTCCTTTATTTCAGATGTGACCCATTGGTTGTTTAGGAGGATGTTATTTAATTTCTATGTGTTTATGTAGGTTTTACAGTTTCTTTTTCCATTAATTTCCAATTTCAGTGCAATATGGTCAGATAATAAGCATGAAAGAATTTCAATTCCTTCGCATTTACTTAAGCATGTTCCATGAGCTAGTATGTGGTCTGTTTTGGAGAATGTCCTATGTGCAGCTGAGAAGAATGTGTATTCTGATGATGTTGAATAAAATACTGGAAAACATCTACTAAGTCCATTTGTTCACAGATTGGTTTACTTGTTATATTTCTTTGCTGACTTTTTTTGTCTGGTTGATCTCTCTCTTTGTGACAATGGGGTATGGAGGTCTTGTGCCATAATTGTGTTATTTCTTATTTGGCTTTTCATGTCTATTAATAATTGTCTTATATAATTGGATGCTCATGTGTTTGTTGCATACATATTTATGATTGTTATCTCTTCCTCTTGAAGTTTTCCCCTAACAAGTATGTAGCAACTTTCTTTATCTCTTTTGATCATTCTTAGTTTGAAGTTCACATTGTCTTCCATCCTTTGACTATCAATCTATGAGTTTTTTCCTGAGTTAAATGTTTCATGTATACAGTATATTTTTGAATCTTGTTTCTTGATCCATTCTGGCAGTCTGTTTCTTTTAATTGGTGTATTGAGACCATTTGCATTGATGTTTATAACTGACACGTGTCAGATTATCTTTGTCACGTTATTTTCCTGCTGTTGGTTCCCTGTTTTTCCACTCTGTTTAATTGCTTACCCTACTTGGTGCTTTCTTTGTATTGTTGTTCTTGGACTTGTAGTCATTTTTATCTCTGCCTAGAATATCTTTAAGTACTCTTTGTAGAGTTTCTTTGGTAGTCATAAATTTTTTCAGTTGTTCTTTGTCATAGAAGTATCTTATTTCAACATTAATTTTGAAAGATAGTTTTGCAGTGTACGTAAATCTGGTTTGGAACTTGTTTTCTTTCAGGACCTGAAATATATATGTTTTCATATCTTTTGAGGTTTGGAACTTGTTTTCTTTCAGGACCTGAAATATATATGTTTTCATATCTTTTGAGATTATCTAGAATCATATTTTTCTGGTATTAAAGTTCTTACTGATACTTTCTTTACATATTGTATAACTACATTTTTAATATAATCAAAAGTAATTTTCATAAATAAAATATTCATGCATCTAGATATGTTTTAGAAAATGACTTGATGACATGAAAAAATACTTGCAAATATTGAGTCAACCAATGGATAGTCTATGTTAGTATACATTGTGTGATTCAATTTTATAAAAGATTATATGCATACTGAAATATATTGTTAGTCTAATTTTCAATGCTGTGACCAAATATCTGAGAAAAACAATACAAATGGGGAAGGATTTACCTTGGACCATGATTTTAAAAGTTTCATTCCATGATCAGTTGGCAGTATTGCTGTAGACCTGTGGTGAAGTAGTAATATGGTGAAAGAGTACAAGAAGGAAATTTTCTCATCCAGTGGCACACAGGAAGCAAAGTGAGAGAGGAAGAGGACCAGAGAATAAGGACTGAGAATAAAGACACATAGTCTCCAACCGAGTCTCCAGATACAGTCCTATGTCCCATAACCCCCTTCCTTCAATTAGGTCCACATCCTAATCTCCCATTTGGCTATGAACTCACCAATTGATAAGGTTAACCCACTGATGAAGTTAGTGCTATCATAGCCCAAAAGAGCCCAACAGCCCCCAAGAGCCCAACAGCTCCCCAAAAGCCCAATAGATGGCAACCCCACTTTTGCATATGAATTTTGGAGGACAATCCCAATCCAAGCCATAAAATACATATACACTGGAAAAATACAAACTTTGCATGCACAGTGTAAGCAATGAGTGATTCAGGGTTTTGTAATAAGTTTTTTTTCATTGTACTTTTTGATACTTCATAAATATTAAGCATAAACATGTTCTACAAACTAAGAAGAAAAACCCAGTTATTTTATTGTTTTTATTCACTACTGGGGATTGAACCCAGGACTTTGTTAATGCTAGCCAAGAGGTCTACCACAGAGCTACATCCCCAGGCCCAAAAACCAGTCATTTTAAACTGTAGCATTCAATAATACTAGTCAACTTATAACTAGACAAACAAAAAAACTGTGTTGAAGGCATTGCATATCTATCTGTAGATTAAAGAGTAGAGTAATGAGATCCAGAGTAACTCAGAAATATGGAGAAATGAGAAAAATTTGCCTCCATTTTCAGAGCTGTTCAGGGACTAAAGTCACAGGCTACATGGGAAGAGATGGCTGGCAGGCAGATCAATATTTTTAAGCACCTTGTGTCTTTGCCAGAACAGGTTAAGGTGAGTCCTTGGGTCACTTATGTTTTAGGATTGGACTTCCAAAAGACTAGAAGAAGGAGTGAGAAGTAACTCATATTTTGTATAGATGTTAGCTTGGTTAGCATTATATTTGAGTATTAGAAAACAAGCTTCTTAGAAGTTATACTAAGCTAGTCAAAGATAACTAGTGTCCCTAAGCAGGTGGCAGATGTAAAGAAACAATGTCCTTGGAGCAAGATAATAAAATTTCTATCTCATATGCAAAGCTATCCAGAAACATGTGGAGACAAGTAAATCAAAAAAACAGAAACAATAGACATCCCTTGTTAAATAGAAAAACAGACTCACTAGAACTCCAAACATTTAAATTATTGGAAAAAGATTAGAAAAGGAACACATTTTTTATATTCAAATATATTAAATGCAATTGAAAATACAAGCAGAGAATTAATATCTACAAAATTTCACTGTTGAATTGTAAATGAGTCAGATAGAAAATTTAGTGTTGAAAAATAAAAATACCTCAAGTTAATAACTAAGCAGGGACATCTAACATTAGTCAGACATAGCTAAAGAGACAATTGGAATACTGGAAAAATATCAGAAAAAATACACAGATTAAAAAAGGATTGAAGGGAAAATATTACAGAATTAGAAATCTATATGCAAAAGTGAGGAAATCTGGTAATTAGTATAAGAATTATGAAAGAAGAAATCAAGGGAAATGAGCCACAAGAAAAACTAAAGATATAATAGCTGAGATACATCCCAAACTTATAAAACATATTATCTTAATCTATGCATGTGCTTTTAAGAATTGTGTCCAAGGCCTGAGTAACTTACAAATAATACAGATATATTCCTTATAGTTGTGAAGTTGGAAATTTGAAAAGATAATAAAGTTGTTTTTATTATTTCCATAACTAAAAAAATCCATAATAATTTAAAACAAGTTATTAAAATTAACATGCAGTTGTAGTGGTAGTTGTTTGTACATTAAGTGAACAAAATGAAACAAAGTATAGTATTTCCAATAACACTAAAATATCAAAGACATGAATATTTTAGAAAAAATATGTCAGCTCTACAAAAACAACTATAAAGCATTATTTATAAAATTATGGAAGAACAAATAAATAGAGGAATATTGACTGAAATTATAGAAGATCTAATAAATATAGGAATATACCACATTTATGGATTATAAGAATCAGTAGTTTAAATGTATCTGTTTCCAAACTCATCTATAGGTTCAATAAAATAACAGCAAACATGTCAGAAAATATTTATCTGGAAATTAGCAGAGTCAATCTAAAATGCTATGCAAATGAAATGGAATAAAAAGAGGCAAGAAAATTTTACAGAAGTATAAGTCGAAAGAACGTGCTGTAGCAGATATCAAGATTTATTATAAATATCCAACATTAGAAATATTCTACTATGGCACAAAGACAGACTCTAGAACAAAAATAGTTCAGATGTAGAATCACAAATATAGACATTTAATTATGATGAAAATTGTTCAGTGGAACAGGAAGGAAAAAATGTTCTTCCCAGTATCTGATGTTAAACAAATATGATTTAGAAAAAGAAAAAAGAAAAAGAGTCTGACTCTTGCCTTTAACTATAATAGGAATTTTAGATGTTATTAAAAGCAAGATATAAATCTTTTGAAGGTGATATGAACCCAGGGGGCTGGCAAGGACTTTTCAGAGAAAACTCATTGAAAAACATCCCTAAGTAAGCTTACAGTAAAAGAAAAAACCTTTTTTATTGGCATATATGAAGAAAGTGGAAGAGTAAGCTGAAGAACATACTAAGGGCACACTCATATCCTGAATTTATGAAGAGCTCCTCTAAGACAATAAGTGGTATGAATTAGTGGAATCATGGAAAAAATACTAGAGAGGGATTTCATGAAGCAAGATATATTTGTAAACATTTGAAAATATGCTCACCCTCATCATTGGGAAAAATGAAAACTTCAGTGAGATACAACTGTGAACACCCAAGAAATTACCGTATCTTTAGACAAATAACTAAGGACACATAAAGAGGAAAAGTATAAAAATTTTAAGACTGTAGAGCAAAAGTGGCTATTGAGAAGAATGCACATTTCTTCAAAATTATTGAAAAACACTTCAGATAACATTAAGAGTACTTACTGGATTAAATCCAAAAACTGTATATGTCCCAGTATTGCATTCCTGGATATATACACATCAGAAATGTATATTGATGCAAACCTACTATATGTGTGTGTATATGTATGAATATATGTGACAATATAATGCATGAACTCTGAATACTAGCAAAAACATGAATGTCTATGAAAAATAAACTAGAATAAAATGCTACTCAATTTTCAGAAAATAGAGTGCAATTGAGAAAGAAAATGATGGCTTACTTATAAGACTACAGTAATTAAAGTGCAATTAAGGAAGTCTGATACAGGTGAATGTATATCGTACAATTCTGTTTATATTAAGTAAAAAAGAAATGAAAAGTATATAACGTTGTATGCATTTGCACTCTTAGATGATGAAGTATAGAGCAAAAAGTGGTTACAATGACATTTACACTCAAAGGAGATAAAAAGAATTTATATTGTGGGTGTCTTTTGGCCTATAGAATGTGAATTTGTTTTATTTACCTTTTCTATGTATGCCATATTTCACAATAAAATTGTTATGTGAATTTTCAATGAAAGATAAGTTAGAGGCAAGTCTCCTAACTTTAATGGTTTGTATACACTCTGTGTTTCTTTCCTTTCTTTCTTTCTTTCTTTCTTTCTTTCTTTCTTTCTTTCTTTCTCTTTCTTTCTTTTCTTTTTTTTTTTGTCTTTTTGAGATGGGGTCTCTCTATGCAGCTCAACCTGGCTTTGAACTCACTGTTAGCCCAGGCTGGCCTCAAACTCACAGTGCTCTTCCTGCCTCAGCCTTCCAAGTGCTGGGATTACAGGCATGTGCCCCCACATCCAGCCTGTTCTTTTTGTTTGTAACCTCGGTAACCATTTATTTCATATGTAGATTTAATAGACACCATGCTCTGTGTGTGAGTCAGAGTTGCATGGGACATGGTTCTTTCCCTCCAGAACTAATACTACAGTGAGGAAGAATTAACGTGGAAAGATGGCTGCTATTGCAAGGTAATTTTTAGCTTTAAGAGAGAAAAATCTCTATTTATACATGTATTTTCTATCAAATTGTAAAAGCTGCTTTTTACAGGGTTATCAATTGTATACACTTGCTATTAGAAGAGGGTAGACCACTTGTTTTTAAAAAGTATTTACTTCTAAGAATTACATCACCTGTTAACTCATACATTTTTATATATTATGCCAATTTCTTATGGAGCTAATGAGTATAATGGATCAATCAGAATGATGCTATAAAAATAAATCAGTTATATGGAGCAATTAATTGCATGTAATTATGGCTATTGTTCAATTTAAAAGTGTAAATTATTAATATAAAAATTGTAGATTAATGATTTTCATAAACATTATATGTTCAGTAAATTGTAATAATATGGGTATGTAACCACACTGTGTTCTGGGTATATTAATTTTGAATCTCCTTTCCTGATATTACTAAAAATGGTATATAGAGCAACTAAAATTTATTCCTTTTGATTCTGCTCCTCATCCCTAATCTTCTTGAACAATTATTTGTCTCATTTTGAGTTCATTTCTAGTGTGGCTTCCTCAAGGATTCCGCCAGTTTTTAGGAATATGTGCTAATTAAAAAGTTAAGTTTTATTACTCTCCTACAATCTTTAACTTTGACAGATATTTAAAGTTCGGTCCTGGACATTGATTTGCTGCTTCAAAAACGAAGAACTGAACAGTTGATAGCTGTTACCATGGTTGCTGCAATTCCAATAGCAGTTACATGTGTGCGTGCTGAGTGAGAACTTCCGGTGCACGGTCCTCCGGCACTCCCATCTCATGCCCTTCTTTGTAGCTCCAGGGCTATGCTGAAATGTTTAAGTCTGCACGTATGTGCAGATTAATGACTTTTGTTACAAGATTCACCGTCACATTTCAAGAGCACTTTAATGTGCAGTTGTTTCCTGTGTCTCATCAGAAATAATTTTACTGTAGAGATAATTACCTTGTTCTGTGAAAAAAGTTTGACTACATGAGCTTGGACTTAGTCATTCAAAATTTCCAAAACACTGTCTATTTTTTTAAATGAAAAGAGCAAAAGTAAGTTTTATGTCTCTTTAGAAACATATTTAGATAAAGGAAAATGAAATAAAAGCTTACATTTGACTTGGTTTTTTAACAATGACATTTCTGAAACCTAGCATTTTATCCAAAATTACATTTTATGTTTCACCTGAGTCTCTTCCATCCACATATCTAGTACACTTTGATTTATAAACTTTGAGGGAGATTATAAATCAGAATAGGGTCAAATCACAACGGCTGTCAAAGGAAGAACAGGCCAAAAATATATTCATGAACACCAAAAAAGTTAAACAAGTTTAAAATTTACTGATGCCCCAAGGAAGCAATAACTAATACCCTGAAAATTTACCCATGTTATGCATCTATTTTGCTTGTTTTACTACTTTGCTTTTCATAAAAAACACATTTATTTCAGCAACTGTCACTTCTATTGGCATTTATGTGATCTCTGAGCTATGCATGAGAAAAACTGCACATATTTCTACTTTACAATTTTTATCGAAAAATTATTTGTTTTGCAAATTTGTATCATTTTTGCTTCATACTAGAATTACATTCATTGCTTTTTTTCCTTATCAGTCACTTCAGAAAATGAGTACTGTAGTTTATTGAGTCCAAAATCTGCTTAAATCTTTTTCCAATTGCAAGTTGATGACATTTTATCATTAAGTATAAAGAGGAACAAGTGGGAGTTTTCAGAATGCAGGTCACATTGAAAATTATTCAAAGTGAATCACACTGTAAATTACATTTAAATGACACCACCCTCATGAATACTCCATGCGACTCACAGCTGTAACCTAATGAGAGCTCATATTGTTCCTGGGAGTGAGTAGAGTGGTGTGAACAAATGATTATTTTTAGAAAAATGATTATTTTTAGATATATGGTGGTAGTATAAACTTGAGCAGAGTAAGTAGGAGCAGGTGGCCTCTCAGTCTCTATTTCCCCAAAGAATGGGAATAAAAGTGCCAAAGCTTGAATTTCATGGTATTTTATTGAATAAAACATTAGATAATAATGCAAAAGCATAGTGCTAGATAGTTCACGCTTTTGCCTGCTTACTTTTCTTTCCAGTCTCTTTTAATCAGAGTCATGTTTTTTAATTCAGCTTTTGATCATGCATTTTGGATGTGCTTCTCCACATTCTCCATTTCAGATGTGTGCCCTGATTTTAGGCCTACTCTTAAGAGCATTATTCCCTCTTGATACAGTAATTGACTCAACAGTCCATAGACAGCCAATCTATTTACCGTTCTGCCTAACACCTTCCCTCTTGATCTTCCTCTGAGGCACATTCCTGCTCAACAGTCTTCAAAACTGCCAAGGCCAGACGTATCATCATAGAAATTTAGCTCTGGAACAGGCGAAGGAGTGCAACTATCCATCTCAGTTGCACTGCTTTGCACTTTCTTCAAAGCTAAGACTGAGATCATTAATCTGAGTTTCTCACAGAGCAGCTGGGTAGAGTGAAGATCTACAGAAACACCAAAGCCTATTGAATCTGGAAA
Source organism: Dolichotis patagonum (assembly GCA_004027295.1). Classification (NCBI taxonomy): domain Eukaryota; kingdom Metazoa; phylum Chordata; class Mammalia; order Rodentia; family Caviidae; genus Dolichotis; species Dolichotis patagonum. The sequence goes on from PVJX010018978.1 coordinate 31,407, forward strand.
ACTACAATCTTTAGATTCAACATATATGTAAGAATTATGATTCCAAAGGCTTCTGGAGTGGACCAAGTGCCTAGTGCCTCAAGAGCTACTCAGTCCTGTGGTTTATATTATCAGGAAAACAGTGGTTAAAAAACCCCCAGGTATTTTATTTCTTCTGTCTAACCCTGTAAAGCAATATTCTTTCCTTACCCAATACCAAAGTCAAGGAGTTATGATGTAATAAATGTGCACTTTATAAGGTGTTATCTGATTCCAGAGATTGTTTCTAATTACTTTGTAGTTAATATGCAAACCAAATTGGGACATTTTATTCAATCCCCAGGGTAACACACAGAAAGTGTGCTGCAGACATTCCCATCATTCTAGGCTTGAATTTGGATGCAATTGTGGATTTAACATTAGATTATATATCTTTCTGGAATAAAGTGAATGCATTTTTAGTTAAATAGAGAGCAATGGAGAGGTTTCTGAAGTCTGTGGTTGCAAGTTTTTGAATAAACTTTTAATTTTTGAATAACGAGAATTTATAGAAAAGTTGTAAACTCGAGTTCCATGCCCAGTGTCCCTTATTATTAATGTTTTGCACCAGTAAAATACATTTGTTCCAACTAATGAAGCAATATTTGTATCTGTTACAATCTAGACTCCATATGTTATTTAGATTTCTTTAAGCTTGACCTAAAATCCAAATGATGTACCCTTTGGACTCCTTTCAAGATACCACATTTCATTTAGCCATTGTTTCTCCTTAGGCTTCATTTGGATTTGAAACTTCCTCTCTTTTTGGTGACCTTGACAGTTCTGTTAAGGACTGGTCAGATATTTTGTAGACTATCTCCACTGAGATTTGGCTAAAAATTTGGCTCAAGTTTTTCCTCATGATTAAACTTGGACTATAAGTTTGGCAAGGAAGGCAAGGGGTTTAAGTATCATTCTCATTATATCACCTGAAAGATGTATATTTGCAACATGATTTATGGTTGCTGATATTGTACTTTAACATCAGAATGAAGTAGTTATTTGTCCAGTCACCTCACGTTCATTGGAAGGAATTTATTTGTGCAGCTGAAGGGCTGGATATAAGTATGCTGTGTTCCATGTGTATTTATATAAATTTTTTATGAATCCCTTGCAAGGAATAGTTACCTATTCTCCACTGATGTATTCATTGAATCATTTATTTATATAATGTAGACTCATAAATATATATTTTGTAACTTGAGTTATAATTTAATGTGTGTTTAGTTTATCAAATTGATCTTACTTTCTCAAATAAAAGCTTTTAAAATTGGTTTCTCTGACCTTTTGGCATAACCATATCATTGGATTTTTCTTTTCCCTGAACACTTCATCATTTCCTTACTTTATAAGATGTTCCGTGCTCATCTTGTATGTTCTAATCCCAGTCTGAGAATCAGCCATCTCCCCAGATCTAGTCCCTATTGCTGGAGAACAATATTAGAAGAAAAAAACTTATGAAGTTTGTTTTATTGAGATGGCTGTTGTTTCTGTGTCCTCTCAGCTGAATGAGAAAAGAAAGATATTTGTGTGTACTAAGCAGTACATATGCCAATATGAATTTCATATTTCTTTTTACATGCACTTATATCTGTAATATAGAAAATATGAATCTACACTGATGCCTCCATTTATAATCAGTTCCCACAGGGGCCATTCTAGTCTTCTTCCCTTGATTTTCTATAAACCTGAATGAACTCCAACAGTAAGAAGGCTGGCTATCTGCTTGTTTAATTCTAGTACAAATGTGTTGTGGTATCAGAACTGTTAAATCCCATGTGAGAAACCACTTCATTGATACAGCACAATGCTTGAGTCCTTTTACTTTCCCTTCAGTTTTATAGAATTCACACATTTCCAAGTTTACTTAGATCAGGAATCTCCTTCAGTTAGATTGGTTCATACACTTGCACCGTAGTTAGATTAATTTTGTGTCAGTCTCTACTTCATTTTGGAAGTCTCAAATGCCTAAATATTTGTAAAAATTTCATATTTAAGATTAATTCATTATATTATAATGTTCTAATAATTTAGAAGCTTAATAATGAACATATGTATCATCAAGTTATGATATATGCTGTAAAATATTTTAACCAACCTAAAAACAATGCTGTTTTACCCATGCAGTCTTCCAGATCATTATACTCCTGAACCTTTCAAAACTACTGATTTGTTTATTGTCTCTATATGGTTTTGCCTTTTACAAAATTCCACATAAATGCAGCTGTGAAGTGGTACCCATTTTACACTTCCTTATTTTACTTTCTACTCTTCAATTAAAATTTATCCATATCTTCACATGCCTTTCTACCACAATTTTTTTTCTGAAGTGTAATCTGTTATATAGTGTACAACATTTATCTGTTTTCCAGCATCTTGACTGTTTCCTGGGGTTTTTGTTGTTGTTGTTTTGTTTTGTTTTTCTTTTGGCAATAAAGCTGTCGCAGGTACCCATGTAGATTTTTGTGTGAATGAAAAGTTAAACGTCTTTTGGGTGAATACTTTGAAGTGTGCTGGTTGATCACATAATAAATTAGGTTGGTTTTAGAAGATGCAGATAAATTCTTGTAAAATGGCTGCAACATTTTACATTCTTAACAGAAATAAATGAAAAGTTTTTTTGCTCTTAATTCTCATTGGCACTCCTTATTTTTTGGATTTTGATTATTCTAATAAGCATATAATGGTTTTTCATATTATTTTTAATTTGCAGTTATGAATTTCTTTTCATATGCTTGTTTCTTTCTCTGCATTTTTTTGGGGTGGTTCTGTATCTGTTTTGCTCTTTTGCCCATATTTTAAAATGAGTTGTCTTGTTATTTTTTATTTTGAGGGTTCTTTGTATATTTCCATTAATGAGTATTCATTTTACAAGAATTTTCTCACACTTTGTCTTATTTTAATTTCTCTTACTAGTGATTTCTATATGATAATTATAATTAAGTTCAACTTAATTGATTTTTTCTTTCATGAGCATGTTTTTGGTGTTATATCTAAAAATTCTTCACCAAGATCACATAGGTTTTCTCTGATATTTTCTTCTAAAAGTTTTTAATTTTACATTTCACATAGAATATTGGTCTATTGGGCTGGGGATTTAGTTCTGTAGTAGAACACCTGCCTAGCATGTGTGAGGCCCTGGGTTCAATCCCCAGCACCACAAAACAAACAAGCAAAATAAAAGAGCAATTGATTTTATGAGAAAATTAAAACCATAACAAAATTACCTCTTAAAAATATTGATCCATTTGAGTTAATTCTGTGAAAAGTATAATAAGATATACTTCTCTATGGCTTCGATCTAAAGTACATTCAGAGGTGGGACTGTTGGAAGACGACTGGATGACCGGATTGTTAATCCAGTGATCAGTTCGTGGGTGCATGTGTGCTATTAGGAGATGGGACCAGCAGGCAGGCCACTGACAGTATGAACTAGAAGGACAACTTCTTTCTTCTTTTTTTTAAACTTTATTTAAAGAGAAAAAAATAGTAAAACAGAAAAAAGAGTGGAAATAATACAGAATTTCAAAAAAAAAAACCCAGTAAGAAATCACTAGTTGATAAATTGCATATTGTCCTCTTAGAAATAGTTGTTCATGTTACAAAATTAAAGTATACAAAGTAGACATTCAGACAGTGAAGCTGCAAACAGTTCTGTTCAGCTATCCAACAAAAATTTAGTAATATGGTTATCAATCCTACACACTTAAACATACATGCAGTTATATCCTTTAGAGCACTTTCTTTTCCTCCTTTTGTTTTTAAGTCCATTATCTGTTTAGTTATATAATGTTTAAGCTTGCTCAGTACTTTACTTACCTGTTTTGTTTTTATTTCCTTTTTAATCACCTTATATAATTCTGGTTGTTTTTTTGAAGGTAGTACAAATACAACAGAACAAGACAGAACAAAGCCAATTGAGACAGTGCAGTGAATTTGATACAGAACTTCACAGCAGTTTACCTGTATAACAGTAATAGATACCATCGTATATCTCATTATCTTCACAACAGTTGTCTAGTTAATTAAGTATAGCAAAATCAAACCAAAGACAGAACATTATAAAATCAATTGAAAGAGAATATTGAATAGAGCAAAACAAGGGCCGGGGATTTAGCTCAGTGGCTTAAGCGCCTGCCTGGCAAGCATGAGGTTGTGAGTTCGATCCCCAGTACCAAAAAAAAA
>PVJX010018979.1:0-35618 GCA_004027295.1 Dolichotis patagonum
TTGCAAATCTTACTTGTGGAGCATCATCTGGTTAACCCAATAAAAGGGATAGATAATGGCACCTGAGGATGGGCTGCTGAGAATGGAGTAGTACTGGATCCTTCTCAGCGAGTGTTGGGAAGTGGGATCCACTCCTAAGCACTCTTTCTTATGCATTAGTTTCTTCTTTATTTGGCAAAAATGAATAAACCTAAGCAGAAATGTTCAGTTACTTTAAATACACTTTATGATAAATAGCTTCATAGGAATCAATGGCAGATATTCATTAACAGAGTTTTAAAGAAATGTTTTAATTATTAGAATAACATATCAATACTAGAGAAAATATATAAAAATAAGAAGGAAAAAGTATTTTGTAATTCTAATGCTTAAGTAAGTATTGTCTTTTCAGATTTTCTTTTGGACACTGTTACTCTACATACTATAATACACCGTTGATGCTTTATTTCAATGGAGAATCAATTAACCACTAATCAAAAATATTTGGAAAAAATTGCATCTTTGCTTAACATGTCAAGTTTTTTTAATCATTCCTTTAGCAATACACTACAACAGTGACTTATGTAGCATTTACCTTGCATTAGGTATTGTAAGTAACACAGATTTGATTTAAAACATACAGGAAGATGGGTGTAGGCTCTATGCAAATATGATATTGCTTTATATAAGGGGCTTGAGCATCTGTGAATTTTGATATTTTGGCACCAATCTCCACAGATACCAAGGAAAGATTATACATCTAATTTTGTATCATGATTTATTTTATAAGCATTTTCTATGTTACACAGTGTTTTCAAGTCACAGTTATAAAACAGTATTCTTTCTGATTTATATTAAGACTGTTTATACTTTTTTAGTATTGGGATGTTTAAGATACGAATATTATCTGTCACAATAGATAAAATATGTTTCTTTAAACATAAATCCCCAGAGACAGAATTACTGACATGTAGCCTCCTATTGACATTTAATGCCTTGATTCCTTGAGAAAGAGTGTTTATCAAAGAGGGTATCATAGTTTAAAATTGCTCATGTAGTAAGTGAAAAGTGGGTAACCAGCACTTCTAATTTGTTCTTCACTAATTACTGGTTAGTGATACTTCACATTTGTCTGCTATTTGTACTGTTTTCCTTATGAACTTAGTATTGATAGCCCTAATATATTTCTTTATTGTCATTTTATTTTATTTTTTTGCCTATTTGTGGATAACAAAGGACTTTTTTAAAAGAATTTTAGGCATGATGAAGCTAAGTAGTACTTTGAACAAACTAGTTTTGATAGAGGTTCTTTGCTGTTAAAAGCAGATGGGTGTGGAATTTCCTTTTATCCCAGCACGTGCTAACCTCTTCAGCAGATTTTAGAGCTGTCTCTGGGCTTCATGTCATTGTGACCCTGAAATGAATGAAGCACAGGCAGCCCAGTTCCTGTCAGAGCTGTAACCTTCACTCTAGTTTTCTGTTTTCCCTAAGGTTGACCTCAATATATATTCCACATTCTTGAGCAAAGTGCATCATTAGATTTATTTTCTTCTTGCTTTGTCAAAGTAGATTAATGCACATTGAATTTAGTGCCTGCCCAAGAATACATGGTAAAGACGGCCAAACTCATGCTGGCATATCCAGCTCACTGGCCAGTGATCCCATTTTACTCTCAGAAGCTTTGGGAGTTTCCATTTAAACCATATATTCTGAGCCTTTCAAAGGCTTCTCTTTGACCATCAGAACTTCTCTGTCAGTTGTCTCATTGCCTCTGAACTCTATTGTCTGCTAGTTTTCACTGCAGAATTGTTCAGTTAACGTTTAGCCCAAGTTAGATTACCTATTTTAAAATAAGCATGTTCGCCAAATAGTTGGATATGCTTTGCTCTCTTCTTTTGGAACATGCCAAATGATACTATGATTATTTGCAATTTCTTCCTTCCCTCTGATAGGCTAGAAATTCTGTAAAATAGAAATTGTTCCTAATTAATTTTTAATTTCTCCACAATTAATCTAACCATTTCCCTCATATAGTGAGTGCTCACTCAGTGTTGTTTAAGTGAAAAAATATGAATGATACTAGTGGTTAGAATTCCAGGCAAAGGGAGGTGTTTTTTCCTTGCATATGTTTTAATACAGCTGGCTGCAAAATACTGCTTACAGGAAGGGCAAACAGGAAGGGTTACAGCAGTTCCTCAAGGAAAGTGGAAGTTAAGTTTTAGCTGTTTGGCGTTATCACTTACAACAATATTCTAAAAGTCAATATTATACTTGGATTTTGCAGGAGACAAATTTGCCTGTCAAAGAGAGTAGGAAAGGGTGAAAACTTACCCAACATAGTGAGATGTGACTGCTTAGAAAGTCAACGAGTCAAATGTTTTCCTATACATCAGTTGGTGCTACCTGGATTATCAGTGATGCCATAAAAACAACACAGATGTTTTGGTTTGCTCTTTTGGCTCCTGGTTCTTGTGAAGAGCTATCTCCACATACTGGCTCTTGGAAAAGATGCCATTTAACTTATATTAGATAGGTTTGTACAAGAAATTTGATTTAAGATTTGAACCTCATCTAGAATTGCCAATATGCTAACGTGTCTTGATTTTTTTCTACAATAAATATAATTATTTCATAATCTTTACTCTGGAAATGTTAGTGTTTAATCAGCAGAGGAATAAACCGTAAGGCTGTAAACCTTCCACGTTAGCATATTTCAAAGGCACACTCTACCCATATCCCTTTATATATTATTAAAGAGAGCACATGGTAAGTAGTTCACTTTTTTCAGGTTTTTCACATCAAAAAATCTTTCAATAAGTTTAGATTAACGCATTATCACCACTCCAAAGAATAACACAAAGAATAAGAAGACTTCATCTCTATTTAAATTCTGGCAACACTTTTCACAGTGTAAATCAGTCTGTGAAGAGCTGTGTAATAGACAGAGGTCATGTTAGGGAATTCCTTAGCAGACAGACAGACATAGACCAGAGACCCTGCTTTCAGGCAGATGAGCCTATAAAATTGTTTTTCAGGAAAATTTCAGGCTTCACTTTATTTTTGAATCATCTGAGTCCATTTAAAGGTAGAGCTGATATTTAGAGCAGTGGATGCTATGGATTTTCCTCACTCTAGATCAATGATGAAAGTAGAAGGTGCATTATTTTCCCCCTGGTTCTCTCAGAACCCAGAAGACTATTAAGCTCATTGTTTGTCATTGGTGCTTTTCACTTGTCCGCATTGTCTAAAATATAATTTTCCAATTCTTACATCAGCAGCATAGTGGACCTTGGGTGACATTTATAAATTTGTTCTCACCAACGCTCAGTTTGACTTTTGTGGTCTAAAACAACCACTTTTGGGTTTGAAATATCATGGAAGACTTTGGTTGCCAGCGTGGTGCCTGTAATCCTAGCACTCATGAGGCTGAGGCAGAAAGATTGCTGGAAGTTCAAGGCCAACTTGGACTACACAGGGAGACTGTCTCAAAAAGAAAGGTAAAGGAAGGAAGACAAAGAAAAAAAGAAAGACAGACAGAAAGAAAGAAAGAAAGAAAGAAAGAAAGAAAGAAAAAGAAAGAAAGAAAAGGAAATTGGTGCCAGGTGTCACCACACCTGTAATCCCAGCACTCTGGGAGGCTGAGGCAGGAGGTCACAAGTTTGAGCTCACCCAGGTGACTTAATAATGACTTAGAACATGTTGCATGATAAAAAATAAGGGCTGAGGATGTAGCTCAATGTGAAAGTCCTAGGTTCAATCCCCAGTACCACAAAAAGAGAAACAAAATCCAAAATTATAAATAAAAGATGAAACAGAAAAACTGGAAATCATCAGGCATGATGCACACACCTGTGATTCCAGCACTCAGGAGGCTGAGGCAGGAGAATCATCTCAAGTTCAAGGCTAGCCTGGGTGATGCAACGGGTTCAAGGCTAGTGTGAACTACATGAGACACTTCAGGAAAACAAAACATAACACAACACAACAAAACAAAACAAAACACAACACTCCCCCACATTGGCATCACGTATTAAAATCTTTTCTGCTCTTCAAAATTCACACTCTACTGTCTGTCCTGTTTTTTAATTCCTTTTTTGCTGCTTCTTTTTTTTCTCCTTATACTATAATCCATAAAGCTTAAAGGGACACAGCTTTTGGCAGAAAGAAGGATGTGATAACAGAATGTCAATGAAAATCTAGTGAGGAAACAAGGGCAATGTGACATTTAAACCTCTCAGCCTCAGTAGGTAAAGACCCTTGATTTTCTTTGGGAATCTTATGTTCTATAAAGTGACTGCAAGGTGCAATTTGAGTGTTGTAAGCCAAGTATAATGAACACATCACTGGTGGCAATGGTTGCTGTAGGAAGGAGTATGTGAACTTATTCCAACCAGTAAAAGGTGATAAGATCATTGGTGACCAACATAAAATCTTGTGTCTGATAAATATACATAGATTGAGGTACCCGCTTTTCTCTCGGGCATGGTTATGTCTGTATAGGATGTCTTGAACTGTGGTAGGCACTTTGCCAACATGAGAGAAGTGAGCTGGGGCGGAAGAGGGGGATACACTGACTTGGGAAGAGCAGGGAGACAGGCAGCCTTTTGCTGTTTGGTGCTTGGGACTTACACGGGATAGTAAACATCCTTATTATTTTGGTCACTGATTTTAGAGATTTCCTAACTGGCAGCCAACACCATCATCACTGATAAAGTGTGATTTGCTGGAGTAAGGAGGAAAGCACTGTTTTATAGCTGGTTTCCTTTGCATTCTTCCATGGTTCTTAGAATCCTCCCAATAGGATTTTCTTCACATTAAGGCACTGAGGCCTCTGTTAATCCTAAATCTATGTTCAGAGGGTATAGGTAACACATTTGCATTTTATCTTAATATTTAATCAAATTCTTATTTGTCACCAAGTTCCTGAGAAAGTAACAAATCAAACAGCAAGATCTGATGATGAGAAAGGGCCCAGGAAAGAGTGCAGAATGAAACCATGCCAGCAAGAGCAGCTTGAAAGATTGGGTTTCAAAAGGGGTGAGCTCAGTGTGAGCTGCGGGGGACACTGAGCAGGGGTTGGACAGCTAGGATGGAGACGAGGACAGATAGGAGAGAAGAGCATGGCCCATTTCAACCATAATTGTACAATCTGGGGCTGCCGAAAATGGAGTTGTTCTGAGCCGGAACATAGCTTACTGCAGCGTTTCCCATTTAAACCTTCAGAATGTGTTGGTTTTTTTCAGCATCTTCCACTTTTTGATGCTGCATCAAGTTTTGTCTGTTGTGGTTTTGTGGTTTTTTTTTTTTGGTTGGCTGAAGGCCACTCAGCTTCTGTGACATTATGGGATTCCATCTCAGGAGAAAATATTTACTCCTAACAAGTAGGTGGTGGGTCCAATGGCTTTGCTATATACACTTTGATTTGAGTTTGGTAAGACATATTGATTTCAAGTCCTGAAAAAAGCATTCTGTTATCCCCTTTCACCCTCTCCTTCCAACAACTGACTATCCTCTGACACAAAAGGTAGATGCTTTTCTTTTCTGTATTTCAGAGTAATAGGAAGCTTTTCTTCTTCTCTTGGTGGACATACAGTGGAAAAAACCCAATGCAAATGTAGAGTCTGTGTAAAGAAAGGGAGAAACATATTTTGTAGAAACCAAGGGCAGAGGCAGTTTCTGCAGTCATACTAGGTCTCATTTTCTAAACAGCAACTTCCCAAGTTTCCACTTTAGTCTGAAGCTGATGTCCTCCCCCCAGGTGCTGCCCACACGAGCAGAGCATATGGTTCTGTTAATGTGCAATAAAACTTGAGAGAAACCAATGAAGCCTGCTCTCTTCTGGGAGCAGAGCATCTTTCCAATCAATTCCCCCATGATCTACCCATGTCCTCTTGGCACCTCCTTCCTGGGTCTTGCCAAGCATTAGCTCATGGTAGCATTTCATCTCTGCCTATTTGCTCCTAAGAGACTAATCTCATGAATGCTATTTGCTACTTTTAGAAAGAGAGGAGGAGGTAAATCAAGAGATGAAGTTGTTTTGGAGATCACCTTAGGCAATTTCAATAATAAATGACTGTGGGGCTGAGTTTTACATACTAATTATAAATGACGGCTTGAGTGGATGGGCTCCTCTACAAAGTGCTTGGAGTTACGGTATGCTTGTAGGTTGGTACTATTTCAAAAATATGCCTCAGCTGTATTATGCAGCCGGTGGAGTGACCAGTGTAATTAAGTTGCCAAACAGCTCTCTCTCCTCTTTCTTTATCATCCTCTCTTTTCAATTACTGCAAAGTTTCTGAGGTATTCAGGGCAGTGCCTTCAATTTCCTACTTGATCCAGGCAAACGAGGCCAGAGTAAACAGATGGTGCTGCCATTGCAATCCTGCAGGCAAGCTGCCTCAGACGCTGCTGTATTAGGACACAGAAGTGAGCGAATTTTCCTGTTCTGGGCCCATGCTGTAAATATCTACTCCACAAAGAAGTATCACTGCGGTAGTTTTTTGGTCAGAGCAATGGGATCATCTGAGCTCTGTGAACTAGTTCCCAGAGTAAGAGGCAATTTTTAAGGGCATCAGCAGTAGAATTCAAAATTTTAATAAATAATTATACATTTATTAAGGTGAAAATTAGTTAATCTGGCACTCTACCAGCTTGAACTCTCAAGTAGCAATTTTGTCCAATTATAGTAAAATACAATTAGTGCCCATAATGAAGGCCCTGGGTCCCTGCAATTATCAGAATGCCTTCCGAATCCTCCAAGAGGGATGCCACTGTGATCAGCACAGTTAATGTTTTGTTTGTTGTGCTTTCCATGTTTAAAAGTCAATGGGACGGTGTCCCGACTTAGTAATTTAGTCATATGGAACTCATGATCGCATTTTCTACTGGAATGTTTTTATAAATGCTGTGTGCACAAAGCATCTTGTTTATGAGAGTCACAGGAGCAATTATTTTAGGTATAGAAACAAGCAAGATCTATCAGGTATTTTCGATTATCAGGTATTGACTGACTTGTGTAATCTGTCACACTTCCTTCTTTGCTTTGGCCTCTAGGAAGCTGTCTGCAGACAATGCTTCAGCTGGAGTGTACTGTAAGTCACAATCCTCACACATGTAATACTGGTCAAACCAACACTAAAGGAGTACGCATGTGACTCACTGTATTAGTAAGCAGTAGTAGTAGAGGTTAGTTCTGCTAAAGAGCATCTGCAAGCTAATTGTCTGCAGTATTATTGAATGCATGGGATGCTAACCTTATCCTCAATTTTCTTCCCTTTCGCCTATGTTCTTTTCTGATAATCCTTGTTTTCTCAATGATTTACTTCATCCCTCTTTTGAGGCATGTTTTCATTGCCTTTGGGATGGTTGGGGATGTAAATGCCATGCTATTTCCCTGGGCTAAGTCAGGTAGCAGGAGTCTTGCTCTACATGCTGGGCCATGCCTGATCTATGCCTCATGTTTTTGTGTTTTCTCTACTTTTGTTTACACATGTTCTTTACAGGAATTGGCCTCTACTATTATTGGTTACTAATATTGTGATTCATATTCAAACTCATTTGGTGTTAGTTTGACCAATATTATGTGTGAGAGGATTGTGACTTAGATTACGTTCCAGCTGAAGCATGGGCAGTGTGCATCAGGAAGCCACATACTGAAAGAATTCTTGTCTCATCAAAGATTGTATCCCTGGATGATCTTGCTATATGATTGAGCACTGGAGTTCTTTCTCCATTGTGACCGAGTTCGCTAGCCAAGTCTTTCCTTCTACTCCTCCTATTATATGCTATGGGCCTTTTCAGGTAGCTGGGTGTAATTATTACTAGGTAGGAAGTCATACAGAGTAATGCAGTTCAATCGCATGCAGTTCAAGGATTGAGTAGGCCTAGGTTTGAATTATATCCTAACTCTTCTAGTTACAAAGTGTATGAATGAGAGCCCATTACTTAGATTCTTTAAGCTTCAGTAAAATGGAGAGGCAATAGTATCCTACCAGAAGGCACAACAGCATGAAATTCTAAAGAAATGTTTATTGTCATAATGATAAGTTGTTTTGATAACATAGGAGAACGAGTTGATGTCTAGTCAAACCTATGTCTTCTTATTGACTCTGGGCACTAAAGAAAGGTCTTGGGACATGTTGATTAATAGACCTATCTCTGATCTTTTTTACACAGATTACTGAGGCATGGGTATGCATTCTATATGTTTGTGACTGAGGGACCTGACTTGAAGTTCAAGTTTTGTCTCTTAATATCCTTGTGCCTTGATTTCTTGATCTATAAAGTAGGTTGTTATCTCTGTGTATGGGGGTGATTATGAAAATTAAATGATACTTAACTTATAAGAACATAAGTATGGCTAATGTAATAACCCAGAGTTATCTGAAAGTCTCTTATATGTTACTTATGGACCTACTACTACAGAGCAAATACTTAATAAACATGAGAGGCAAAACATAACTTTGTCTATTACTAAGCATCTTAAAGGTTCTTGTTATGTTTCTTAAAAAAATGTAGAAAAGTATAACATAAGATGTACTATCTTAGCAATTCTATTCATATAATTTTGAAAGTAATTGCCAGAACTTTTTCATCTTGCAAAACCAAAATTCCAGACCAATTAAACAGCAGTTACTCATTTAGTTGTCCTACTCTAAGTCCCTGGCAATCACCAGCATGCCTTCTGTTCCTGTGAATACCTCATATAGTTGAATGTATATATTTGTTTTCTTATGACTTGCTTATTATGTAAAGCATAATATTCTCAAGGTTCATTTTTGTGATGACATATAGCAGATTTTTCTTTTTTCTGAATAATAGTCCATTGTATGAGTATACCACTTTTGGTTCCATTTGTTCACTGGTCAGTGGACATTTGGGTCATTTCTACCTCTTGGCAAAAATGGCGAATGTGGTTGGTATGCACATGGATGTGCAAATATCTATAAGATTTTGCTTTGAATTCTTTTGGATGTATACTCTGAAGTAGAATTGCTGGATCATATGGTAATATTTAAAACATTTTTGAGTTACTGTCATGTCTCAATGCACTTAATAAAAACTCATTTATTACTTTGTGAATGAAACATCAACTAATTTTAAACAGTCAGTGTCTACTGAATCAGGTTTTATAGGGAAACTATAAAATGGAAATTTTAGTGCCTTTGTATAATTTTAAGAATAGATACACATACAGTTTTCCTAGATTTTTGTCTCTAAAATACATGGAAATTATTTAAAAATCATGAATGGATACATAATGAAACAATACTGAGAGGTTCATACTCAGTTTTTCTCTGACTTCTCTGTTACTTAATATAGACTATTATAAGGCTTTAAATCATAGCAAGTTGATTTCAATACACACAGTAAGATACTGTGTAAAGCATTGTATGATACTATATAAAGAACAGAATAAATTATGCAGCTACTTAAACCTTGAATGTTCTGCCTCGGTCAGTCTCATTATCTACTTTTAATGGAGCATTATACAGTATCAGTACTCATTTTTCAAGTCTGTACCCTTTCTGGAAAATGTGTTTACATAAAAGACTGAAGAGGAATTTTTTTTCTGTTTAACTGGTGATGAGTAAGTGGGTCATATGCTTTCAGTGATGTGTTTTGGGTTGAGAGAGAGAGAGAGAGATGAGAGAGAGAGGAGAGAGAGAGAGAGAGAGAGAGAGAGAGAGAGAGAGAGAGAGAGTGATGTGAGTACAACATGGGTGTTAGGGTGAAACCTGGAACAATCCCATTTCCCATGGCTCCCAGAAACAGTACTCCCAACTCCATTAGTACAGAATGAGAGGCCATTTGGGTAAATATAGTCACATAAATATATCATTAGGCAGTTTTGTAAAATGCACATTATTTACCCAAGCAAATATGTAATTAGAACATTTTTTAAAACACAGATTATCAACCAAAGAGACTCAAACTGTTCCTTTGGAGCGTTTAAGCCTATTGGGTAAAACTGTAATTAGGCCATTAATTAAACCCAAATCATATTATTTATTAAAAGGTACTTTGCTGATCTGATAAGCATTTTCTTTGCTCTTTTAAGGCATTTTAATAATTTATTACTGTGGGCCCCTTGGCTATCACTTGCCCTTCATTTCTTTCTGATTTCTTTCTTGTTTCATTTTATGATGATGGTTATAGATTTAGATTTCCCTGTGGAGAATATGTGCAAAAATGCCTGATCTAGCACTGCCATCCCCTTTTCCCACACAGTCCTTTAAAGATAGGAAGATGAAAGGGCCAGCTCACTGTATTTTAACCACATCCTCTTTGAATATTCTTTTTAGTGGGGAGTGTATGTAAAAATCCTCCCTGTATTTTTCTTCATTGTTATGTATGGGCCTGATATAAAAAACAAAAACAGAATCAAAACAAAACGAAAAACCTAAAAAACACATTTAAGTTCTAAAACACTCAGGTTGTGTGACAATTTGAAAATGGATTTATTTTGAATGAAGTCAGAATTCCTTCTGACTTGTTTTAACTAGAGAGTATATATTTGTACACTATTTAATTTGACCTAGAGTTTTGTTTGTAGTCCTGAAAAAGAGTCACATATAGGAATCAAACCTAGAAGTCGTTGGTTTGTTTAGAGCAGTATTCACTTACAACCTTTGAAAGATCATATGTCCCAAATGATTTTAATGGATGGAATATATGAAAGGGTTAACTGTTTTTGGACTATCTTGCCCTCACCCAATCTCCCCATTGTATGAGGCATGATAATAATACAATGACTATTTACATTTAAAAACTTACTGCAGCTAATGATGTACTACCATGAATCCCGCTCAAAATATTCTTCCCTTACTTCAAACACACTCCTGCCATTTTTTGCAGCATTTCCGAAAGTTTTTTTGTGAGCATCATGGCTCCCTCTTTTGATTCAAAACATTTACCATTCATGATATTCTGACTTTGGGGAAGAGTGAGAAGTCACATGGAAGCAGACCCAGTGAATAAGATGGATCAGGACACAGCATAGTGTTTTAACGAGCCTGCTTTTCACTGGATACACCAAGCAACAGCATGGACTGTAGTTTGTTTTAGCACTTCATAAAAATAGGTGAAAGAGCACCTCCAGAACTGCTTTAGAAAGTGGTAAGACCTACGGGATAAGTGACATCGCAGTAGGTATTATTTTGAGAGAAATTAATGACAATTCATTTTTTTTTACTGTAACTTTAAAAAAATTTGACCATTCACTACATATTTTGATTACATCGTGTAGCTAATGTTCCGCCCCTGAAGTTAATGCAATTCTCAGAAGCTTAGAGTCCTTTTTTTTTTTTGCCTCAGGGTTTTTGCTTTTCTGCCGCCTTCTCTTCAGAACCATGCCTGTCTCCTGCCTCTTCTTCACCTTGGAAACTCAGAAAGACCTCGTGCTGCGTGGCATTGAGAACATACACAGGAGAGTCAGATTGTCTAGATTTAAATTGTCTTCCTGTCCTAATTAGCTGAGTGATCTTGGCAAGTCACAGATACTTCTAGCTCCTAAGTTTCCTTTATTAACCTCTGTAATGCACTAAGTATAACATACATAACATACAGGGGGAGAGGAGGGGAGCCAGCGAGACCAGCAGGCTTGGGTAAACACATCGTGCTGTAGGATTTATTATGACTGGGTGCACACAGGCAGAGAGCTGAGGCCTTTGTTTCTGGGACATTTTCCTTCACCCTGGACTTCTGGATTTTCTTCAAAATCTTTCCTGTTTTAGCTCCAACTGCACAGTGCATTGTACTTGCTTGTTGATGACTTCTATTTTTTTTTTACACTGGACTAAAAATTCCATGAGAAAGAAGATGAAGTCCATCTTCTATTTCAGCACCCCTGCATGGTACCAGTAAAATAATGTCTGGTTCTAGAACCCCCCACATCATTCAAGCACCAAAGATACTGTAGAGAGCAAGAAGCAGGATGTTTTTCTTATGTAGCTTACAGTTCAATAAGGAAGATAGATATTGAGTCAGTCATTATCTAAAAAATAGAAAATCATAAATAAACCAGTGATACAAAGGATAGGTGTGTATTTTCATGATAGTCTAAAATTAGAGACATTTGATCTCATCTGGGAATTAAAGTGAACACTTCTGAAGAAGTGATGCTTGGTTGAAATCTGAAGGATGAAGTTACTAAATAGAAGAGGAGGAGAGAGAAACTCCTTCCAAGTAGAGCAAATAGCTTGGCCAATATTCTGTGCATAAGTCCAACTTATGCAATGGATTGCAAAAGGTGTAGAGGTTCGGGATTTTGAGCAAAAGAGAAATGCCAATTGAAACTGGAGGTATAAAGGCAACATACAGAAGGCTAGCTTAAGGGACTGGAAATCATTTTAAAAAATATTTTTAAGTAGAGAGAATACATGATCATATGGCACTGATTTTGAGTATGTTGGATGTGTCTGTAAGGTTGACCATAGTTGGAATAAGGGTGGCTGATGCAAACTATCACTTTGTCTGTTGGAGGGAAAAGTCTGAAAAGAAGTAGTGATTATGTAACTGTAGCTGTTGGGGTGGAAAATAAGACTTAGGTTTGAACATCTAGCTGGAGAGCCTGCAGGGTTTGATGTTGGGTTATGGGTGACCTTAAGGTGGAGGGAATCACAAGATGCTTCTCAGGTATTGGTAAACGAATGAATGGCTAAGTGCATTGCTTTCTGAGAGGACACCAAAGGAAGAGGACTGTGTTTGGGAGGAAAACAGCGAGCTTCCTTTTAGATAAGACAGCGGCTTTGGAGCAATTGCTGATATGATTTCAAATAAGAAATTGGAAAGTAGCTCTGGAGCTTAGAGGTGAAGCCTGGAATATTGATGAAAATGTGGATATTAAATAGGTAGATTTTAGCTCTGTAGTAGATGCAATAACCTAGGGAGAGAATCTTGAGGAAGGATTTGGAGCTTGTGTGGACTCCAAAAGTGCTTAACTGGTATGTGATCGATGAGCTGGTAAAGGCATAACTAAAAACTAGAGGAAAAAAAACTAAGAGAATTACAATGTAGGGTCCACATGAAGATCATAGTTGAAAAGGAGGAAGATCATAGTTGAAAAGGAGGTCTGCTGCGTCTAGAGCTGCTAGGAAACCCTTTGGATTTAGTGACAAGATCATTGTTGACCTTAGCAAAAATGAAGTAATCATTGAATTCATTTACAGAATAATACCTAGTATAACCTAGCTAATTAAAGAGAAAAAGCGCATTGGTGTAAGTATTTTCTCAGAACCTATAAGGTAGTGTGTATTGTGATGCTCATAATGTAGAATAGTAGTGTACATTGTTTTCTAATTTTCTCTTATTGTGTCACTAGACAGGGTCCAAGGAAATGCCTGAAGCAAAGGTGGAGAAACTTGATTCACACTGCTTTCAGGACAAGTTGCAGGTTTGTTGACCTCCACCACAGGAAAAGAATTTTCAAGACATGTCAATAAGAGCAGATAAAGGGATTTATTGGGCCGAATTTTAAAAATATACAAGAGGGAGAGAGGAGTTTTGTGGTATGAGCTGGGTGTATTTGTGGGGACTTGGGGTATCCATAATGTGATTTATTTAGGATACACAGTCCAGGGACTGCCTGGATTTGCCTATTTGGTGTGCTATATTAAAATATAAACCATTTACATGCTCTCAATTAAGATGTGCTGTTCTCTTAACAGTGAGCTTTCTGACAATAGAGCTGGAATGAACTGAAATTTATAGGTGACATTCCCTGGCCCAGACCCCAGTTTACAGGCCTATTTGTCTTTAAGGTTCCAAGGAATTTTTCCTGGAAGGGAGAACAAGCTCGAATAACTTTTGTGTCCTGAAGCTGCAGTTTTTCTTAAAAAGTACAATTTTAATATTATAATTTTCTTGTCTCCTTTCTATCCATCTTTATTTCTTATATCCTCCTTCACTTGGATTGCAATCTTTCCTTTTCTTGTATGTCTTATGGGACAAAGTGTTTTGTGGAATCACACTTGGAGAATTGTTGAGTTAAAAGTATTACTTAGGCAATAATGCTTTGTTCCATCAAGTTTCTCCTTTCACTGGGAGCCCTTCCAACCTACTGTAATGTGGGTGGTTAAGAGACAGGTCTCCAAAACTAGACTTCTAAAATCTAAATCCTGCCAGGTGACCTTGAATGACTTATTTAAGCTTTCTGCTCCTTAGTTTCCTCACTTGTAAGATGCAGATTGGTAATGTTACACTGGTATGCCATTTAAATGAGTTAGTGCATGTAAAGTACTTAGTAGAATGCCTAGCATTTGATAAATAATTTAATACCCAAAGTGATGATGATAATCAGAACTTCAGAAAGGGACGTCAGCTCCTTTCACTGTAACAAGGAATGAAATAATGAGTTTCTTTCAGGATATTATACCAAGGAGAAGAAAACGCTTTCTGTTGGGGTCTATTTCTTAGCAAAAATAAAGGTGGTACAAATTTAAGAATATGCCCCATGTTCTCTGTGTCTCAACTTCTGTTCTCAACTTCTATTCTGTTAAAAATACTGTTTATTGAATAGTCCTATGGGAAGTTTAGAGTCAACCAGATTCTGAGTATGAGCTTGCTACTGCTGTGCATCTATTCAGATGCATCTCCAAGTGAGGTGCCTTAAATTTCACAAGAGATCCAGGGGTGGTGGTGCATGCATGTAATCCTAGCACTCAGGAGATGCAGGCAGGAGGATCACCATGAGATTCAGGCCAGCCTGGACTACACAGTGAGCTCAAGGCCAACCTGAACTGCATAGTGAGACTATCTCCAAAAAAAAAAAAAAAAAAAAGTCACAGAAAGAGTTGGCTTTATTTTCTGTTCGTTTGCTAAAGGGGGCCTATAGCTTTAGCATCACTCATAAATAACCCTTGATTTTGCCAAAAAAGAAACCCCAATATCAATTGTTGTTCATTTGTTATTAAAGTCTTTTTCACAAAGAAAATTACTAATATTCACCAAATAATTACTTAAAAGGTGTAGTATTCAATCTGATGTTTGCTCTAATTTCCTTACAGTTTATGCTTAGGTGATAGGCAATAAGACAGGTAGGTTTTATTAGTGTAGCCTTGTAAAATGACTTCTCAGCTGCTCTCCAGGCCCTCAGTGTGCCTCCAAGCATGCAACCAAGGGAACTATCACTAGCATTCTGAGTCTCCCTTGGGAAAATTTTATCTCAAGCCTCTTTGCCCTTTTGCAAACTGCTGATATGCTGTTATTGGCAAATGGTTTTTGGAGACTAAAAATGTTCTGCATGGTTGCCAATATAGCCAGAACTGAATTTGAAGCTTATACTATGTGTTGAATGTTTTCTTAGCCTTCTCTTCTGCACCCTGCTCTGCGCTCTGGAGTCTTACTGTTTGGGCAGTGTCAAGGGAAATTTCTGACCTTGGGCTTTCATTACATTTGATCCATGAGAGGTTCCAGGAAGGGATCTAAGGGCAAAAAGAGAGTGAGACTAGGAAGTTAAACTCTCCGTAGGTTAGGACACTGCATGTAAGTTACTTCCTTTGATAAGCCTGCAGTTCTTCTCAGGTGGCTGGCTGCATAGAGTTCTTTCTCTGGGTATACCAACAACTTCCTTATCTTTCCCTGTAGGTTTGGAGAAATAAAAACTAAAGAAGTTTTTTTTTTCTGTTATTTTCCTGAAGCCATCACACTACTACAAGTTTTTTTTTTTCCTGTTTCTTAAATCCTCCAAGTACATTTGCAAATAGTCTCTTTTTAAGCTCTCCTTAATGGTTTCAATTTGCCATCAGATTCCTGCTGAGACACAGACCAATGTATTCTTGCAAATGTGCTGGTCACTAATCACTTCTTATTTTCCCTGTCCTATTTTATTTATAGTATTTCCTTTTATTCCTTAATACTGTAACTACATCTTCTATAAAGCACCTCAATCTCTGTTTTTAGAGTTCAGGTGTATATAAGTAATAGAATATGCAGAAGAAATATGCCAAGTGCTCTGTCTTAGTATTTGAGGAGATCACAGTCTATGAGGGAGACATCTTCAGAAGTAACCAGTTACCATGCGTTGCAATGAGTTATAGAGATGAGAAAGACAAAATTTCATTGTGTCCTGAGTGATAAAGTTTCTTATTGTGCTTGGAAGTGGAGGGGTGGTGGTAGGTCAGAGGGACTGGAAGAGGAATTACCTGGATATAAAAAGTGAGGTGACTAGAGACAGGTGAAGAGATTGTCACAGGCATTTTATGTAGATGGCTAGTCTTTTATCTCCCTGAAATATCCATGTTCTCTCTTGGAGTATTGGAGTTCCCATTCATTTTCTAAAGCATTGCTTATTTATTATTTAAAAAGTCTTTTAATTTTCAAGTCTTGATTTAGAAAAAAAAACCTTGGAAGATGCAAAATACTTTGTTATTCTCTAAAGATTTATGTTTAACTCAAATGCAACTAATGAGCCTTGCAAGATATGCATAATTCCTTTCCCCTTTCATGTACTACAAGGCTTAAATAAATCACAAATCTACTTCATCAAAGGTTTTTTCTTTTCTTTTTTTTACAAGAAAGATAGATTATTACTGAGAATATGAGCAGCAGGTAAGACCTGTTCAAGAAGTAAAAAAAATACACACTTCAGTTTTAATAAGAGGTGAAAATTGTAACAGTCTTCCTGAAGGAAATTGTGACTTAGTATCTGATCTTAGAATCAGCCTATAGATAGTCCACAAAGAACCTGTAGGCAAACACAGTGCATCCCGCTTCTGTGCTAGAGATGGCTATTTATTATCTGCCACATATGTTTTAAAAAAGAGACTAAGTGATCAAAATCTCTGAATTGTTTAATTTTGGATTAATCAGAAGATGAAACATGAGCACTCTGTCTTTCATCAGTCTTCAGAATGAGTTCCGACCTAGTCTGCTAACTTAAAAATAAAACTGAATGCAAACCTTCCCTGCCGGGTGGAAAGGCTTGGCTAGCAGGCCTCCTGGACTTTTTTGTCTGTTGGGTTTTTAATGAGAACCAAAGTCTAAGTTCTGGAACATTGTGAATTTTGATTACAGTGGGGTTTCTGCTTGGTTGGAATGGGACAACTGTCTGAAACCTCGCGAGCTCGTCAGCCAGATTCTAGATGAAAGGCTTTGGAGAGGCTTCTCAAATTCTGCTCAACTCTTGGTTTTTATCCAGACTTAAACTCTAACCCACAGAGGTTCAATAAGCACAAAAATCCTAGCCAATCATTGGCATTGTAAAATGCCAATTCTGCTTTTAGCAAATAATTATAAGACATAATTGCTAGTAGAAGAAATCAATTGACCTTCATAGATTTTTAATTGCCCATTTTATTTTGCTCCTTCATAAGTATCAAAAAGATGTCACTGGATTTAGTGTGAGATTGTGTTACTGTTAAAGTCCTGCCACAGTGAAAGCAAGGAGGAGCCTCAGTGGTCTCTAAAGATCGAACTGGCTTGTGCTAGCCCCGGTCCCCAGGGAAAGCCTGCTGGGGAGAAGAGGCCAGTAGGGGCACAGTTTCTTGGTTTCTCTCCATAGGCTCCTGCAGAACATGTCAGTTAGTGACCTCATGGGTGATTTGTATATACGGAGAGATATCAAGACACAAACATCATCCAGGTAGTGATCACCGAGCCCCTCAGCTTCAAGAAAGCTATAATTAATTTTGACATGTGCTAGGTTTAAATTACACAACTCTGAGTCGAAGAATGTCATTATCAAGCTCACATGCATCGTGAGACTGTGATGGGGCACTGGATCACAAACTCCTCAGTCTCCCAATTTGTGTAGTGAGATAAAGGTTTTAGGGGCTACTTAGCAGTTCTGTTCTGCTTAATAAGGCAAGGAGATGAGGAATTGTAACTTACATCTAAAATGTCTCCTTAAAGTCTCTGGTTCTGAGGTGGGGCCGCCTCAGAAGAGATAAGGCACTCGGGTGTGACTTAAGGTTACATTCTCATTCTGGTTCCTCTCTTTTCTCTCCACTTCATGGCTATACTGAGGTGAGCAGCTTTGCATTGTCAAGCCCATCAACAGTACTGATTTTGCTCAGAGCCAGCAGACAATAGATTGAAGCTTTTGAAGATATGAGCCAAAATAAATTTCTCTTCCTTTAAATTGTGGGCATTGGGTGTCCTGTCCCAACGCAGGAAAGCTGACTAATACATGCATGTTGGTGAAGTGGGGGAGGGATGCAGGAGACATCTTCAATACAAGATGATTTCTATAAAAAAATGATTTTGTAATACTAGATGGGATAATTAAAATTGATAGCTAGCTCTTATTGAATACAAAATAGCCATTTTTCTTCTTTCATTCTTCAAGCAGTCATTGAACCCTTAAGCTCTGTGCTAAGATTTGAAAAAAAAAAGTTCAACCATTGTCTTCATAGAAAATCTCTGTTGTAAGTGAGCAGAAAGTGTTATGGGAGTTCACACAACATCTAAGGCCAAGAGAAGCAGGGTTTTCTGTGAGGGAAAAATACCTGAGTCATATCCTCTGAAAAGCAAAAGGGATGTCAAAAAGGACCGACAACATTCCAAGGGAGAAGGTGGACATTAAAAAGGACTGATGACACGAAAGAACGGGACACAGCTGGAGAGCAGATATTCTACAGTAAACACCACCGATGCACAAACTGGAGACCTATGTACGTGTATTACCTGCGTCTATAAATTCAGAAGATCAGTTTCTTTGTTGGGCTAATGTAAAGCGATGGAATCTATGCATCAAAATGTATTTCAAATAGAAAGCGCGTGTCATCATCTTGTATTAACAGCACAGGTTAATTTTGTTTGAAAAATTATCCTTATTCCATTCTTCCATGTGGGTGAAACGACCTTGAGTGTAGCTTTATGTCTGACCCATAGAGACTTGACATCCATCAGAACTATCCAATATCCTGGGTGTGTGTGTGTGTGTGTGTGTGTGTGTGTGTTGATGGGTATTTAGGCATTTTAAAAAAAATAATTTAGTTATTATAACAAAATGTTCCCCCAGGGGCATATAATATTAACCATCTGTATACTTCAGTTTCTGCTGCCCAAGTGGCTGCCAGTTTACTTCAGTTTCTGTTACTCAGTTTCCCAGAAACAGCTGATCACTCTGATGCTCCTTGTAAGAGCCAGTCCCCAAAAAACAAACTGCTCCACTGCTATACTTCCTCTTCTGGAACTCTATAGAAACCTCCTTCCCTTGTCTTTGGGATCCGACATCTTTGGGAACAATCACAGTCAGGTCCGCAAATGTAATAAAACTGATTCTCGTCTCTAAGCTGCACTGCCGCTTGGTTCTTGGTCATGGATTTACTGTTACATGATTGGGAATTGGGCCACAATAAACACGGGTGTGCAGGTCTCTCTGTGGTGTGCGGACGTCAATTCCTTTGAGTCTATGAAGAGTGGTGTAGCTGGATCAAATGGTGGCTCTACTTTTACGTTTGTAGGAAGCTGCATGCTGGTTTTCATACAGCTATATTAATTTAAATCTCTACCAACAGTGCATAAAGGCTCCTTTTGCCTTGCGTCCTCATCATTTATTTATATGTGCATGTGTGCATTTTGATGCTAGCCATTAAAAGCTGCCTTAATTTGCAAAATGGCTTTAAAAATTGGTATTAAAATATTGTGACCTGATTTGGATGGCAAAATTTAAAAAACCTTAAATCAGTTTTGAAGGTTTCTAGATTATGTCTCATGTTCCCTTGTCTTTAATGTATCTCTCAGTAACTGATCACAGATGACAGCCTTGTGGTCACGTTCTGACCGTCTGTCTTATGGTTACTTGTGCTGTTTATATTTTCAAGGGAACTTTTAATCTCCTGAATTTAGTTTGGTATCTTTTTATGGAATCTAATCCCTTTCTTTGCTGGACATTCATATTTTTTCAATGCTTTGTTTAGCTCAGATGACTTTTTATTAGTGCTTTCTGACTTGCTGATTGTTTTGTTTATTAGGATCATTATCTGTTTAGTCATATGCTTTCTGAATTCACCAAATACCTTATTGATATGTATTGTTATCTCTTCTCTGTTATCCATTAAAATAATTCAGCTGTGTACTTCTTAATTTCCTCCTCCTTCATACTCCCTCATTTGATTTTGTGAGAGTTTTGAGATTTTAGAGACATTTTGTTGCTTCGTCTTCTCATGTTTCTGTTTTGTGTCTGTCTTCTATGCTGAGGGTTATGGGTTAACTATAATGAGACTATGGCTGGTGTGAAGACTTCTTTATTTAGTGTCCATTTTTCAGAGTTCAGCTCTCAGTGTTGCTACATATGTGTTTGCCTTTGCCCCAGGATACTCCCATCTTCATTGATTTGGGAGAGGAGGCGGCAATGTATTTGACTCATGGTTCAGTTCTCTGAAAATGGGCCACTATATTGTTAATATAACCACAGCAATCCATATATTGTTATACAGAGAAAACAAATTGGTAGCAACAACTATGTCACCTTGGTTGTATTAATGAATTCAGCAGCAACAATAGCATTATAGACATACTTGAGGGATTTTGACGTACTGTAAGAACCAATAGTGTACCTCCCTTAATCACAGAAACAGAGACCTAAGACTATAGTAAAAACATTAAGACAAACCAAATATTGACTTATAGAGAGTCTCTGCTAAATGGAACAACTTTATCTCCGCTAACAATAGAAGAGTGTGGAATAGTAATAGTGTACAGTAAACTTACTCTATATAGATTCGTAAGGCTTAAGGATAGAGGGTGTGGGGAATGAGAGCATGGAAAAGTACAATTTGAAAAACGAAGAGATGGAATAGGTGTAGGAGACAATGAAAGTGAAATAAAAGGACCTATTAAGGAGTAAAAGGAAATAAATAATATTAGATCAAAGGAACACAAAAAAGCAAGGAAATGGAGAAACAAGAGAAAAATAAGGCAACTGAAAAAAATAAAGAGAGAGAAACAGAGAGACAGAGAAGGACAGAAAGACAGAGAGACAGAGAGGTCTAATAAAACAACACAAAAAGAAAAATGGAATAGGAGGAAAAAACTCTAAATATCGCAGATACACACAAAACCTCAACAAATGAGTCATAAAATTTCTCTGTATTTCAACATGAGCAGTTTCCTTCCAGGACATACAGTCTTAGAATCAAGCAAGTCACGGTCCTCTCTGGCAGCTTTACACCCTGTGGGTTTGTGTGATGGCCTCTTCTCTTTCTCCAGAGACCTTTCTGTCCATAAAAAAATCCACACTGTGGCAACTATCCAAGCCAACGTGCCTCCCACTCACATTGGTAAATAGGGAAGCAATTAGACCACCAGTCTCTCTTGAATGTAGGCAGAAGAGGTGGGATCCAGTAGACTGCTAGTAAAGTACCATCACTTCAGATCCAGCCACCTCTGAAAGCCACACTGCTGTGCCTGGCCTCCCACCACGGAGACAGGGACCCAGGTACTTTCTGGTCTGAGCTGGAACTTTTCAAGAGAACTACATCTAGCCCTCCCCCTGTGCAGCCATCTTCCACCGCTGCCTCTCACCCGGTCACTGTGGCGGGGTACCACTGAAAAGCCTGAGTGAACCTCTAGTGTAGTTTTGTTGCTCAGACCCACACAATCAACCTGTTCCCAAAACACAGCCTGATCAGACCCTCTTTAGCAGTATGGTGGGAACTGCACTGGGTTTCTTTCCCAACTCTATCCTGCTGTGAGGAAGTCACATGGGGTGAAAACCCATGCTTATTTTTTTGCAGTTTACACTTGCAGGCTTTTGAGGGAGCCAGCATTGCTGGCCAATCTGTTATGTCTTCCTGAAGCTTCAGACTCTTTGGGGCTTACCTTCTTTCCAGGGGCTTTGGTCTTGTCCATAATTCAGGTCAGTCTGTTGGTCATTACCCTCGGACTCTGTGCTGAGGGAATCAAAGCACAGAGATGGCTAGGAATGGCTATTTGACCTGACCAGGATATAGAATCCCCAGAACAAAATTGGCTGAGGATGCCTATCTTCTTAAACCATAACAGTATGAAACACAATAAACTATTTGCTAAGTAGGTAATGTTCAGAAAGCCATAGGGCCTAGCTTAATGTATTCAGGTCTAGGTTCTTTGATGAAAAGGGTAGTGTTTTTGCCATTTGGGAGTGATGGATATGAGCCTACAAAGGCAAAAATGGAAAATAAATCTTCTAGACAAGAAAACATTAATTATGCTAATTGTTTAAATCTTTATAATTTCAATAATACTTTTATTTCAAAGAACTTGTTTGTCCATTGGTGGAGACAGCAGTGAACAACCATACTTTTGTGTATCAGCAGGGTCTACATTTTCCTCTATAGCAAACTTATTAAAAATGCCTTAGTATTTAGCTGAGAGTGTTTTTACTTGGCCATTTTACCTGCTGTTAATTCTTAAAGAAATACTATGTTAAAGGCTTATTAAAACCTACATGTCTCTGTGCTTCTAGAAAGCTTAAACATTTTAAGGTTCTGTTTCATTTCAGTAAATTTGGCCTATTATTCTGACATCTGAAAATTCTACTAGTATTTAGATAATTAACTTTTTATAAGACTGCTATTGTTCTTTGGACAGCATTTCTATGATTGATTGTCATATAATTTTCCAGATTTTAGGTCAACTTAATTTTGCTTGGGACTAAATAGAATACTTTTTTGAGAGAAGAAAAATTCTAATTGTTGATATGAAAGGTAGTTCTTATTGTTATTAATACTTACAATAAGGTGATAAAATGTCTATGGTTTTATTTTTAAATGCTCAAGCTAAGACTTTTAGAATGAGAGTGACTTTGAACATGAGAAGACCTCCAGTAGAGAAATAAAAAAATTCATTGGTTGTCTATGGATGTCCATATTCCTTTATTTTTGGCATATCTGGAACATTGAATGGCCTGATTTCTTTGATAGCTTGCTTTGATTTTAGTCATGTGACAGAAATGCCCTTAAGTATGTGTTTTATCAGTTGAGTATGTTTTTCATCAGATCATTTCCTCTAGAGAAGGACAAAGCATTGTAGCCATCTTGAATTTGGTGTTCAGAAAAAAATACTCACTGCTAGAAAATATAGAAAACAAAATCTAGGCTGCTTTGGAGAAGCCAGGAGAGAGGAAAATAGGAAAAATGTAACTATAGAATTAATCAGAGTTAGTTAGAATATGTTCAAATGCCATTTTGAAATTATCAACTAAAAAGTGTATATTTGTATAATCGCTTGTCCATGCTAAGCCACAAGAGTAGATAAGGTAGCCAATTTAATCTACATCCTACATTTTATACTTTGCTATGTTTTAATATATTGTTTGAACCTAACATTCTAGAAATGTGTCTGAATAAGTAATTCTAGATTTTCAGAATAGATTTGAAGTGAAAGAGAATAATAGAAGAAGGAAATAGAAAATGAAGAGACTTTATATGTGTTTAGCCCTCATATAAAGAAGGCATCACCATGAAAATTCCAAAGAAAAATCAAGGGACTCCTGGGATTTATACCTAAAAGTGACATGAGCAAATAAGAGCTAAGATTTATTGAACGTCTTCCAAGTGCCAGGCACCATATTGAGCAGTGTGAACTCAGAATAAGACAGATTTGAGACCCGTCCTCATGTGAGGATGTTAGAAAAGTGAGACAATGGCCAAGTAATTAGAAGTGTTTCTAAGATCCCATGAGGAAAGTTCAGATCATTAATAAAATACATTTAAAGGCAAACGTGAGAGTTGACTTTCACTGTCAACTTGACTGAATTAAGAGACATACAACAGATTAGCAAAGCATGCCTCTGGCTGTGTCTGTGTGGGCCCTCA
This sequence comes from Dolichotis patagonum, assembly GCA_004027295.1. Lineage (NCBI taxonomy): Eukaryota > Metazoa > Chordata > Mammalia > Rodentia > Caviidae > Dolichotis > Dolichotis patagonum. The sequence goes on from PVJX010018979.1 coordinate 23,721, forward strand.
GGTATGACCTTGGGCATTGTATTTGGTTCCCAGTACTTTCCTTCCTCTCTGCCCCTCTTCTTGTACTGTGCTTTCTGGCAACTATGAACTGAAACACTTTTGCCCCACTATGCCATTTCACTATGGTGTTTCTGCCTTGAAGCCAGCTGAGAATGGAGTGGAACCTCTGAAACTGTGAACCAAATTAAACTTCTCTGTCTTTAAATTTTAGGTGTTAGGTAAGTAGAAAGCTGACCAGTAAGGCAATTCAACCTAGTGTAAGACATCTGAGCAGTGTCACTGAGAACTGACGAATACTCAAAGTTGTGAAGAAGGGAGTCTTCCAAGCAGACAAAATGTTGATGTCCATGATGGATAAAAGTATAATAAACATGAACACACAACTAAAAATTGCAAAAAGCTAAGAGCTACTATGATAAGCCAAAAGATACTCTTATTTGTTAAGAGTGATGGGGAAGGTCTATTTGAGGAAGTGAAACTTCGGATGAGATTTTGTGAAGAGAACAAACTAGCCATGAAAAGAGAAACAAATAAGGTTATCCAGTAGGAGAGAATGAGGCATGAGAAGCCGTGAGAGGAAAGAGTCTTGGCATGGAAATAAAATAAGCCCAAATCCTGATACGCTCTGTTAGGAGAATGTAATGAGACAGAATTAAAGAGGCAGGGGATTTACCAGGTCTGGAAGATTATGTATGGTTTCTATAGAAAATCATTGGACAATTGTTGACAGGGGTTTACAGCCTGACAGCAAATCTGAAAAATGAGGAAATTATGACTATGAAAAGTTAAATTTCTAAGCATCCCGCATTGAAAATGGCAGAGCCAGTGTTTGGGCCTTGGCCCACACTCACTGGAAAGACACCTGTGAGTAAATTTCTTAGACAAATGACAAATGAGGCAAACATTTTAGAGAGTGCCCAAGCTGTAACCCAAACTCACGTATTTGTCATGAAGTGCCAACACTGCTAGTGAACCGGAACACTGAGGTTTAGTTTAGAAATAACAACTCCTACATTAACATCTTTTGTCTTTAAAGAAAAACAAATGATATGCTTTGGGATCACTTGCTTACACTAATGATCAGTGAAGAAAAGCTCTGAGATCATTTTTTATAGTTTTTACAATCATTTCCATCGTTATTTTTAAATTTTCCTTAGAATAAAAAAGCTCTGAGAGAAATATTCAATAAGAACTTTTGTGCTTTTCAAAATCTCTACTCCATAAAGAAGAGCCATGTAAATGGATATGCTCAGATGCTTTTGAATCCATTTTACTCAGATCAAATGCTAAAAGAAGAACAAACTCCAAAACATGGCCCACACAAAGGTGATCTTACTAAATTCTCTTTATTCATTTAAATCTGTAAAGGCAAAAAAGGCATTTTTGAGACTGAGCAATGTTCTCATATTTTACAAATGCAAATGAAATTGGCTTTTCTCTTCTTTTTTACTTCTTCATAGTCTATTTGTCACTTGTTTCCTGTTCTATTTAAATGTATCTTGGCTTTGGGAGTCCCCTAAAATTATGTTGTATCCTTTATTAGCAGTGACAGTCAAATTGCTAGTGAGTAGACATCTGCTTCCCAATTCCCCATTTTTATTGGCATAAAAGGGAGTCCTCTACTGGGCACTTTGGAAGAATGACCTGTATAAAATGGGGATGTAGCCAGTAAACAGCTCATACAGATAAGATGTTTTATCCCTAATTCCAAGGCAGTTACAACGGTTTTCTCATTTGCCTTCTTAAAGAATCCTCATGGCTGAGACATTTCTAATGGACTTCTCCAGGGTCTTTGAAGGAAGAAAAATGGATTAAATCATTAGCTAGCGAAAGTGGTTTGAACTGAAAGCACAGTCTAATCATTGTAGTGAACACCGTCTGTTCACTGGTGATCTGGGCAAGTGAAGGAGTCCTGGAGGCCTGACAGCTGGCTGGCATATTTCTGAATGAGTGAGGAAATTTTCCCGTTCATCTGTGGAGAATTTGATTTGACATTACAGCATTAGGCCACCCATCTGCAGCTTGCAATTGGTACAGACAAGAGAATCACTATTACTTTGTGGAGACAAGCCACAAATCTGGGATGAGGCACATTGGCATGCCTGTTTGGGGTTGGCAGTGAGGAAGTTTAGCCTATTGTTGCTACCATCCTTGCCAAGGGAGAGTGAGAGTCCACTCTCATTTTGCCCTCCTCACACACATTATCCTAAAATGAAGAGAATGTGTGGAATGAACTGAGAAGCCCATACTCCATAAAGGCTGTTGTTTCACATTCCCTTGCCAGTCGTCTGTGCCCTTCCTAATGGGCTCCTGTCTTTTCTTTCTGAAGGCCATTTGTAATGCAAGTTGGATGGTTTTATTTTGATGCTGATATCAGTTTATGGGTTATTATAGCCATTTGCAAATCATGACCCCAAAAAAGGGAAATTTTGGGACGCAAAACACACCATATGCCTATAAATCACAAACTGAGTAAAAGTTGGCACCATGAAAGTGATTGTATTGGGAGTTACAAAGCCTTAGTCAGCCAACTTTTCATAAACTCTGATGTTTGTCCTCTGGCATTTGGGAGACTACAAAATAAAATAAAGAATACAGGAATATAGAAGAGTATGTGTAGAAGGGAACTTAGAAGTCATATAGTCCAAATAACTATCTCAAGACCATGACTGAGTGTTGGTTTTGGCAGCACATATACTAAATTAAATACATGATTGAGTCCTCACCATAAGACTTACACTGGATTTTAAAAGAGAGAAAAGGTGTTTATTTGTTTGATTTTTAGATCCTGTGTGTTGACCCAATTAGAGTAAATAGACAGTGGCCCTTACACTTTTAAAAAAACATGGTGTAGCTGATTGATAACAACATACACAATTACTAATATTAATGAAAAAAATACAGTGAGTGAAATTCATTATACTCTTATCGATTGTTTTTTCTTTAGAACCATTGTATCATTAATACTCAAGAACTGTATTGAGTAAATACTGTCATTATAATGAGACCTCCTTTGATGTTTTTAATTTTAAAGATAGTAAAATCTAACAAAAAAACCAGAACAAAGCCAATCAAAACAAAGCAGCAAAATTGGTATAGAACTTCAAAGCAGGATACCAGGATAACAATAATAGCTACCATAGTATGTCTTGTTGATATAGGGGAATGAAACTCCCGACCTCCTCTTGTTCTCTAAAATCGAAGAATAAATTTTAGGAACAATGGAGGTCAAGAGCAGAATATATTTGTTGAGAGAAAGAAAGCTTCTGTCTGAAGAGAGACAGAAGGGGTCCCGAGCAGGTTGCCCAGGACTCTGTCTTTTCCAGGGACTTTTATAGAGTAAAACAATGGATTTAAGGTGGGGAAGACTGGGAGCTCACAAGGCAGATCAGCATAAGGTGGGGCATAACTATAGTTAGCCAATAAGATCAATAGTTCAGGTAAAATTGATTACATTAGGGACAAATGGGGAAGTGAGTCATGTAGAAAGCAAGCATTCTCACAGAGCAGTGATTCTTTCCTAGGGGGATGGGAACTATTTAGGGTATCAATCCTCAGGATATGGGTGCATTTGTGTGGCCTTTTGCCTTGAGGCCTGGCCCACAGCAGGAGGCATCAGTCTCCCTCAAAGTTGCCAGATGTCTGCACTGGCTCCATTGAGGATCTAGACCTGTCTCACTGCCTATAATATTTTTAACTAACTCAGCTGCCTGTAACATTGTTATCTACACAATAATTGTCCATTATAACAGGTATAGAAAAATCAAACCAAAAACAAAACAAAATAAAATCAATCAAAACAATATTGAATAAAGCAAAAAAAAAAATCGGAACAAAGCAACACAGGCAGAAAAATATTGAATTTCAAAGGCAAGATAGAAGGAAATCCCCCATATTTGCTATATTACATAGTCATCCTCCTAGTACGTGCTCAGATCACTGAGTCTGCAAAATCAGCCAAACAATGCAAGCATTTACTTGCTTTTCATACTTTAGTTGCTATCAACTCAGCCTGTCCTCTAAACCAGCCAGTTGCTTGTGGATGTGTTTGTGTTTGTGTGTGTGTGGGGGGGGGGAGTTGATTCTCAGTCTGCATGCAGGTAGGGTTGTGGGAGGTGTTATGTGACTTTTCTCTTCTTGAAACCTGCATGGCTAGCAAGGTTTACCAGGAAGGCTGGCTAGTTGGCTTCTTGGGTGGTTCCTCCCAGTCCCAGTATGGCTGATTCCCAAGAGGCACTGACTGTTCTCTTCCTGGACCCCACACTGCTTGCATGGCTTACCAGGAACTATGGCTGGTTGGCTTCTTGGGCAGTTCCTCCCTGATACCTACCTCAAAATTACACATTTCATTCCAAGTATCTCTACTCATCACCCTGATTCAATTTAAAAGAGCCAGATAGCCCTGTCACCTCACCTCTCACAGAAATGTGAGGGACTGACTGTGGGAAGATGTCTTTAGTACAGTTACTCTCTCCTTTGCTCCCGAATATTTTCCCTAATCTTTAAACTATCAATCTCTTTCACATTATATTTTAATTTTAAAGAGAAGCCTCTCTGACACTCCCTCTTCCTGTCGTCTTATATAATTTGACTTATAAAAAAAGTACTATGCCTTAAAAGAAAAAGCAGATGCTGGTCCCCAGGGGACAGAGGCTCAGATCCCTAAGGACCATGAAGAAGAAGAAAACACAATTCCACCTCTGGAGAGGAAGAGCTACTTAGTGCAGATCTCCTGCATTAAGTACCATTTTAAAATGATACATCGTACCATTTTAAGGTACCATGGAAGAAATAAAGATCAATAGAGAAGGAAAATTATAATTTAGAAATTTTTCTTTTCAGAAAATTGAAACTTTAGGACACAAATTTACCCAAGGTTACAATGCCTTCCCCTGCCCTTTCCTTTCAGAAAACTCACTCCAAAAATTCCTAGGAGTATTCAAAGAGAATACACCGGTAAAATGAGTCATTCCTTACCTTTGCCTTGTCGGACTGGCTGTTGACTTTCACCTGTAAAATGAGTTTTTGTCTTTCATCTTTAAATTGAGCCCCAATATGACTTTTACTAGATCACTAACCCCACAGATTTCCATCTCAGGACACATGAATACCCGCAGGCCCAGACCATAAATATCTCTTTCCCTTGGATGTTTACAATCTTTTTTTTTCTGAGCATGTACTGTCTTAACTCTGAATAATAAATCTGTTTATGCTTCTCACTCTAATAAATCTGTCTATGCCTCTCACTAAAGTCTGAGTTGCTTCTTTGGGATGGAAGACAGTGGACCTACTTACTACCTGCTCCATGGGTGGGAAAGAGTTGAGGTCTCTATCTCCCTTTTGGGGGAATCCCTTAGGCCCCATCTGGCTCCTCCCACCATGAATGCCTTTTAGGTCCTTGAATCCCTTAAGACAGAGATTCAAGGTATCAAAAAAGCCCCTCTGTCTTACTGAGAGCAGGCTTTGAATAGCCATTTCCCCTTCACAGTGATGCAGCTACATAAATACACTGGAATTCCTCTGCATGGGAGATTTTGTCTAAAATCTCTACTTATTTATTCAATCATGCATATATACCAGAATGAACCCATGAATACTTATTTTGTACTATGGATTATGATACAAAATCCCTTTGTTTTCTATCTTTAGCTACTGGCAAATTTTTAGTTGGCTCCCATATCTATTTATTTATCTTCCGTTGTGGTTTTGTTTGTTTGGTTGGTTAATTTTTTCATTCTCACTTTCTGGGACAACTTGTCACTTCAGGCTCCAGTATTATATATTTCCTGCCACAATTCTAGAGGTAGCCATTTCTTCAAGGATGCTTTGTTCCTTTTATTGGCAAATAGTTTTAGATATTAATATATAAATATAGATTTGTTTCTAGTATGTTGTTGCTTTCAGGACTTGTTAGTTAATGGAAATGATGTGTATGTATGTAAACTAACCAGTTTAAATACACATATTTATAAACATTTTTACCTGAAACATTCATATCAATTGAGCTAAAAATGAAGCTATACTGATATTACATTAATCCACTCCATGTGCATGGACCCTATGAAATTTCTCTTACATAATTATGTAAAATGCAAGTTTCATTTGTTCCCTCCTGTGATACATCATTTTATAAATTTTTCCTGTTACATTGTGTTAACTTAGATTTGTATTAAGGCATGGAATATGAGTGGTGAGAGGAGGCTGTATGTGTTTTGTTCCTTAGCCTAGGGGACAAGCATCCAGGTTAGTACCACTGAATAGAGTTTTGGTAAGGAACCTTTATCAAATCAGGAAAGTCATTTTGTATTATTCCTTTTTAAAAAAATTATTTTAAAGAGAGTAGACCCAAACCAAACAAAGCAAAATAAAGCTAATCAAAACAGAACAATGAAAGTGATATTCAAAACAAGATAATAGGAAACCAACAATGGCTATGATAATACAACCTGCTATTTTCAAAATACCCCATACCATCAGACACAGTAAAATCAAACAGAGCAAGACAGAATAAAACCAAACCTAACAAAAATATGAAAACAGTACAAGAATTCAAAACAAGATAACATGAAATTAACAATGGTTACCATCTTCCCTTTTTAGATGTTTCCTCCCCTATCACTTTCATAACACCCATTGTACATTTTGGATCCCACAAACTCCTTCAGCTTTTTACATTAGGAGATAACATGAAGTTCACCAGTAGGAGGCCAAACTATTTCACCTATGAGCATGATCTCAAGTTGCATCCATTTTCATTCAAGAGCCTTGAGATTTTCCTTGTTTCTAGCTGAGTAGCTTTTCATTGTATGAGAATACTGTATCTTTCTTGTACATTTTGTGGTGGATGGGTAAGCTACCCTTGCTTTTTTTCTGGTTTCCTGTCACTTGGAGCAATTTTCTCTCCTTTGACTTTTGGTTTATGAATTTCCTTTCGAGTTAAATGTGTTTCTTGTATATAGCATATTGATGGATCTTGTTTCTTGAGCCACTCTCCCTGCTTCTTTCTATTGGTGAATTGAGATCTACATTAAAGGTTACAACTGGCATGTGTTGGCTTGTCTCTGCCATGCTGTACTGCTGCTGTTGGCCCCCCATTTTTCCCCTTCATTCAGCTGCCTGCCCTGTTTGGTGATGCACCCCCCCACCCATGCTGTTCCTGGAGCTATGGTCATCTTTATCTCTCTCTAGAATATCCTTCAGCACTCTTTGTAGGGTTGGTTTAGTGGTCATGAATTCCTTCACGTGTTCTGTATCATGGAAATATCTTATTTTTCCATCAATTTTGAAAGATAGTTTTTCAGCGTACATCAATCTAGGTTGGAAATTGTTTTCTTTCAGGGTTTGAAACACTTCACTCCAAGCTCTTCTTGACTTGATAGTTTGTATTGAGAAGTCTGCCATGATTCTGAGTGATTTTCCTTTATAGATGATCTATTCTTTTCTCTAATAGCCCTTAATATTCTGCTCTTGTGCTGAATTTCTGGGATTTTGATTACTGTATGTCTGGGTGTAGATTTATTTTGGTTATGGCTAGCTGGAGTTCTATATGCCTCACTCATTTGCATGCCAGTTCCTTTCCCCATGTTTGAAAAGTTTTCTGTTATTAGTTCTGTAATAGTCTTTTCATGTCATTAGTGTTGACCCTCTGCTTTTTTGCTGGCACCTATCACTATTAAATTATTTTTCTTTGCACCATCTTGCAGCTGTTGAATTGTTATTTCCTGGTTCCTTGTTATTTTTAAGAGATCTTTTCTTTCATGATCATGCAATCCCGTCTTCAAGGTCTGAAAGTCTATCTGAAGTCTCTTTCAAGCAGTTTTACCAGCTCTTGATGGAATTTTTAATTTCCTGGATATCTCTTGGAATCTATTTCATGCATTGTAATTCCTTTCTGTATTCCTTGAAGATTTTGATCATTTTCCTATGCCCCCCTTTTTAATCTATGTCTTCTTTAGACATGCTCAGCAATTCTTCCATTGTTTGTGGTTTCTTTTTTACCTGAGATATTGCTACTGATCTGATCATTTTACAGTCTCATGAAGTTGTTTTATTTCAGTTGCTGTTCTCTCAGATATTTCAGGTATGTGACTTCCGTTTTCTTCCATGACTATATCTCCTAGACTTGTTCTGTGTCGGCTGGATGTCTGAGCTTGCTTTCTGCTCCTTTGTTTTGACATTTTCCTGGGTTCTTCCCAACAAGACAGTTGTGTGGTCTCAGGCATTTCCCATGTTGGCTGCCCCTCTGTGGTATATGGGAATGGGCCAGGCACCTGGGTTTTTCTGAACTCAGGTTTCCAGGGAGGCAGAGCGGGGAGGGGCAGACTTCTCCAGACCTGTGTGGCTACACTGAGGCTTCGTTGGGTGTGTGATGCTGGGGCTGCTTCTTCTCTCAGCCTGTGTATCTATGCTGGGACTCCTCTCATGATGGAAGACACACAGGGGTGTGTTTGTCTGATTCTCCCAGCCAGTGCTGACTGCCTGTGGGGAACATGTGTCTCCTGTGGTGGCCTGTGGGTGCATGGGGCTTATCTAGCTGTTTCTCTGTATCTGTGCTGTCTGCCTACAAGAGGTGAGCCTTCCAATGGTGGTGGGCATGTGGGGGCAGGTTCTTGTATTATTAGTAGTTTGCTGGCAGTTTTTAAAATCATGCATGGATGATAAATGTTTTTCATAATTTTATGCTAATTAATAGATGATGTTTTTTTTCCGCTTCAGTCTGTTGATGTAATGGATTACATTTATATCTGAATATTGTGTCACCCTTGCATTTCTGAAATAAATTCCACTTGGTCAGATGTCTAATATTTCTATGCATTGTAAGATTCAATATACTAATATTTAGTTGATGACTTCATATATATTTTATGTGAAATACTGGTCTTTAGTTTTCTTCCTTGTAATGCTTTCTTTGATTTTGTTGTTAGAGAAAAAATGTTGATTTTATGGAAATTAGCAAGACTTCCCACTTTGCATTGTTTGGAAGAGACCATGGAGAATTGGCTTTATTTCTTCTTTAAGTATCTGGCACAATTTACTAGTAAAATCATTTGGGGTTGGTGCTTTCCCTTTTGTAAGTTATTTCATGTTTGATATAATTTCTTTAATAAATACAGAGCTTTTCAAGTTGTTTCTCATTTTAAAAATTTTAATAATTTCTTTCAAGGAATTGGTCCACTCTATATACATTATGTAGTCTGTGGGCATAAAGTTGTTAGTGTTTCTTTATCATTTTTTTTAATATTAATATAATGAATAGCAATAAACATTTTTTTCTTTCTGATATTTTTTCTTGGTTCTAGGTTTTAAGACTTTTATTTTAAAGCAATTAAAAAGAAAACAAAACAATAAAAACAAACAGTAGAAATAAGATTTCAAAACAAGCTGATATAAAATTAACAGTAGTTACTATATTGTATGTTGTTATCTTCAAAATAGTTGCTCAGATTACAGGATACAGACATGAAAAACAGGTCAATGAATATAAGCAATCACAGGTTCTTTCCCTGTGCAAATCAGATGGATAGAACAATTATCTTTCCTTTGTTCTTTTCTGGTTTTCCTCTTCCCAGTTGTTCTTTCCTTTTGAGCAGTTTCATTGTCTTTCACAATATCAGTGCTACCTTTTGGACCTCATGTAATCTTTCAGTTTCTTAAACAAGGGAGACAATACGATATTTACACATGTGAGTCTGATTTATTTAACTTATAATTATGGTCTTTACTTGCATCCATTTACCTAGAAAAGCTTTGAGTTTATCCTTCTTTATAGCTGAGTAGTACTGCATTGTATAAAAATACCACATCTTTTTTATCCATTCCTCAGTTGATGGGCATTTGTGTTGCTAAATATTGGAAACAACCCAAATGGTTCCAGATATTTATTATACTTTTCAGAGAACCAGTTTTGGTTAAACTGATTTGTATTTATGTTTTCTTGTTTGGAATTTTATTGATTTTGCTTTAATATTTAATTTTTCTTCTGCTTGCCTTATGCTCAATCTGCTTCTCTTGTTTCCTAAAAAGAAAGATGAAATTACTGATTGTATATCTTTTTTCTCTCCTAGCAATTATATTTAATACTTTAAAGTTCTTCTTAAGCATTGATTTTACTAAGTCTCATAGATGATGTATTTTAAATTTCATATATTGAAAATATTTTTTAAATTGTCTTGAGATTTATTCTTGGCTTTTGTATCATTTAGAAATCTGTTATTACATTTCCAAATACTTGGGAGTTTCAGGCTATTTTCTATTATTGATTTGTAGTTTAATTTTACTCAATTAAATTTAACTATACTTTATTCTGAAAACATACTTTGTATAGTTTCTATTTTTCTGTGATTATTAAAGTATTTTATGACTCAAAATATATGGGAGAATATGAGCTGGAGAAGAATATCAATTCAAACTGTTTGTTGCATACTGTATCTTTAACCTTACTCTTTGCATCTCAGTTTGGAATTTCTATTGACATAGCTACAAAATTACTGAGTCTTTCTGGAGCTCTGCCAAGTTTATTGATAATTCCACCAAACGATATTCTTTATTTCCATTGATTTTTTAATTATGAAATTTCCTTTTGATTCTGTTTGAAATTTCCATTTTTTCTGCTATTTTATGCCATATTTCTTACATAATTGCTTTATAGAGAAGTCTTTAGGATAGTGCTTATTGTTATTTAAAACTCTCTGATTATTCCAAAATCTATGCCATATCTATGTCTAGTTATGACTGCTTTATGTCTTCAGACATCTGTCATTTGACTTGTTAATTTTGTGTTTAAAGTCAGGTATATTTTATCAGTTAGTGGGAACTACTAAAGTGAAAATTTATAGTACTCTGGCCAGGAGTTTGGATTGTATTTAATGATGCTGTCGTTCAAGACACTAGAAGCTTTTAGGTTGTCTAGTGTCTGTTTTTGTTCCCTACTTGCAGGCTTCTTTAAGTAGTTCTCAGAAATTCAGTGTCTCATTGGTCTTTTTTCTGTACTGTATTGACTTCATGCTGTCACAAAGAATATGACTGAAATATATAGCAAACAAGGTTGTAAAGTGGATGTGGTTGCATTTGGTAAGGCTTCATATGTCATACTACAAGCTTGATTGATATTCTATAAGTCAGAAATGTACAAACATGGAAGAATTTTAATTTTAACTGGGTAATGATATACCAGAAGAATTGTACCTTGTGTCAAATTAGAGGTTCATTCTTTGAGCACTGAAGGAACACATACAATTATATGATGGTATTATATACACTTCTACTGTGTGGATATCGTAAATGCTTTAGACTATTGTGCAGTTTTTTTTTCAGCAGGAACTATGTCATTGCTTAGACTAGAAAAAAGCTTTTTGTCATGACTTGTTACATACTGCTTTTTCAATGAACAAAGCATAGCAAATACTTAAATAGCGGCTGAATTGAGTGAGCTGAATAATCTAGAGATTTTAATGCAATTTTAGTCCAAGCTGTCTTCAGTAGGTATATTGTTGCAAATACAGGTGAGAGGTGACTTTATAAATTATTTTGTGTAAGCTCTACATGTTAATTTCATACTTTTGTGTGAAAAGAAAGAAAAAGAAAGCATCCCTCTTCTCTTGCTTCTCCAGACATTTGTATGCAGGGTTACAAAAAGAATAGTTTCTAGCACCGCAAACATTTGTATTATCATTGTCATTAATTATGATGTGTCAACTTGACTGTATTAAGATATGCCTAACAGATTAGTAAATCAAAGTTCTAGATGGATCTCTGTGATGAGAGCCATGTAGACCAATAAACTGAGACAGGGAGGACTCACACTAGTTGTGGGTGGCACTGACCAATACGTTTGTAGCCTGGGTGGCATTCAGGGTAAGAATAAGAAAGCTGGGTGTGCTTTTTAGGAAGATCCATTCT
>PVJX010018980.1:0-35604 GCA_004027295.1 Dolichotis patagonum
TTTGGTACCGGGGATCGAACTCATGACCTCGTGCTTGCCAGGCAGGCACTTAAGCCACTGAGCTAAATCCCCGGCCCGGCAAGTATTATTCTGATACAAAAACCAGCGAAAGGCCCAACCAAAAGAGAACTATAGTCCAATCTCACTAATGAACATAGATGCAAAGATTCTCAATAAAATACTAGTGAATAGAATGAAGCAAATCATCAAGAAGATTACACATCATGACCAAGTGGGGTTCATTCCAGGAATTCAGGGATGTTTTAACATATGCAAATCAATAAATGTAATACCCCACATCAACAGAGCAAGAAACAAGAACCACATGGTCATCTCAATAGATGCAGAAAAAGCGTTTGATAAGGTCCCACACATGTTCATGATAACAACCCTTCAGAAACTCAGAATACATGGTGTCTACCTGAAACTTATAAAGTCCATCTATGACACACCAACAGCCAATATTATACTAAATGGACAAAAACTGAAAGCTTTCACTTTAAAATTAGGAACAAGTCAAGGATGTCCACTATCACCACTCCTATTCAATATAGTTCTGGAAACACTAGCCAGGGCAATCAGATAAGAAAAAGGAATAAAAGAATAAAGATAGGAAAGGAAGAAGTTAAATTACCACTATTTGCAGATGACATGATACTCTATATAGAAGACCCAAAAAACTCTATTAAAAGATTACTAGAGGTAATAAACAAATTCAGCAGTGTAGCTGGATACAAAATCAATGTGCAAAAATCAATAGCATTCCTGTACACAAACAAGAAACACCGAGAGAGAAATAATGGAAATATCAGCCTTCACAATAACATCTAAAAAAATGAAATACTTAGGATTCAACCTAACTAAAAATGTAAAAGACCTATATACTGAAAATTATACTACACTATAAAAGGAGATTGAAGAGGATATTAGAAAATGGAAAGATGTCCCATACTCTTGGCCAGGAAGAACCAACATCGTGAAAATGGCTATACTTTACAAACAGTTATACAGATTTAATGCAGTACCAATGAAAATACCATTGACATACCTCACAGATCTAGAGAAAACACTCCTAAAATTCATTTGGAACCAGAAGAAACCTAGAATAGCAAAGGCAATTCTGGGCAATAAAGGCAAAGCAGGAGGCATCTCAATTCCTGACTTGAAACTGTACTATAAAGCCATAGTGATAAAATCAGCATGGTACTGGCAAAGAAATAGATCTGAGGATCTATGGAACAGATTAGAAGGTGCAAATATAGCTACAAAGACACTCAACCACCTGATATTAGACAAAGGGGCTAAAAATGTTCACTGGAGGAAGGATAGCCTCTTTAATAAATGGTGTTGGAAAAAATGGCTCTCCACATGCAGAAGACTGAAACTAGATCCATGCCTATCACCATGCATAAAATTAAAGACCTAAACATTAAAACAGAAACACTAAATCTACTAGACGATAAGGTAGGTAGAAATCTTGGAGACATAGGGGTAGGCAGAGATTTCATGAACAAAACACAAACTGCACAGGATACACTTCAGAGATTCAACAACTGGGATCTCATATTGAAAATATTCTGCACTTCAAAAGTAATCACCGTCAGAGTGAAAAGAAAACCCACAGAATGGGAAAGAATTTTAACCAGCAACCCCTCAGACAAAGGACTTATATCAAGAATATATAAAGAATTGAAAAACATCAACCCCCCAAATTCAAAGACCCTCTCCAAAAATGGGCAGCTGAGATGAACACACAGTTCTCAGATGAAGATACACAAATGACAAACAAATACACGAAGAAATGTTCACCATCACTGGTCATTTGAGAAATGCAAATTTAAACAACATTGAGATATCATCTCACACGGGAAAGAATAGCTGCCATCAAGAAATCAACTGATAACAAACGTTGGTGAGGCTGTGGGGGAAAAAGGAACACTGTTCCACTGTCAGTGGGAGTGCAGATGGATGCACTCCCTATGCAACCACTATGCAAATCAATATGGAGAATTGTCAGAAGACTAGGAGTGGAAGCTCCATTAAACCCAGCTCTTCCCCTCCTGGGTATTTTCCAAGAAGAACTGAGAAGTTCATATCACAGTGATATATGTACACCTATGTTTATACAAGCCCAATTTGTAATAGCTAAATCTTGGAAACAACCAAGATGCCCATCAACTGCAGAGTGGATGAAAAAGATGTGTTTTTTTTATACAATGGAATATTACTCAGCTATAAAAAAGGATGATCTTGAGGCCCTCATAGAGAAATGGAGACAACTTGAGACTATCCTCATTAGTGAAATAAGTAAGAATCATATTTATAAATATCACATTTTTTCTCTAGTATAAAAAGTAATAAGAACTGTAGGAGTAATAAAACCAAAAATGTGTAATTGCTACTGTAAAAAAGAGAGGAAAAGAAAGTGCTCTAAAGGATATAACTGCATGTATGTTTAAGTGTGTAACATAGATGACCATATTACTGTTTTTGTTAGATTGTTGAGCAGAACTGTTAACAGTCTCACTGAATGTCTACATAGTATGCTTTAATTTTGTAACTTGAGCAACTATTTCCAGTGATAAGAGTATGTAATGTATCAGTGGTGATTTCTTAGTGGGTTTTGGGGGGGGGTTGTTTGTTTGTTTGTTTGTTTTGGTTCTTTTATTTTTTTCTCTTTGGAATTCTGTATTGTTGCTACCATTTCTCTGTTTTGTCTGGTTGCTTTTTTTTCTCTTTAAATAAAATTCAAAAAAAAACTGGCAATTAGACTCATTAAAGAATAGAAAATAAGCATTGATTTTATTCATAATTTCTTATCTGTCAACAATACATTTTATCCTTACTATCTAGAAATATTATCTTTAGTATCTTTTTATAGGTCAATAATTTATGTTATAATTTAGAAAGAAAAATCATGATTGATTGAATTTTTTATTATTAATTGCTAACACCAGTTTCTTTAAGCTTTTAAACTTGCAGTTAGCATTTTTATTGATTTTTCAAATAGCGGTCACATTTGGGAAAAAATCATTGCCTCTAAATATATAAACTATAATACTTCTGAGAAGTCCAAATTATGCATTGACTAATACAATCAAATTACAAAGAAATTTCTGATTTTCACATTTTTGAAAATGTGTACATTTGCTTTCTGTATTTAAACACATAAACAAATAATAAAAATCCAATTTGTCGATGCTATTCAAAACTTCTCATTAAACTGCTACATTTGGTATTTTTGATGTCAGAATAATTTACTATATTCCACTCAGTGAATATATCATTTCGTTTTAATCTTGAATAAATGCCACCTAACTTATCTGAAATGATTTTAAATAACTATGAAATCTCTCCTAACCTCAAAAAATGTAAATCTGTGTTGTTACAAGGAGTTACAAGGACAAAGATATAGTAAATTATGTAATACACATAATTTATCAGATGATTTTATAATATTCACTCAAAGAGTCAAATGTAAAACATTGCATGCAATCAATCCACACACTAGAGACCCAAACAATCAAGCTGAGGGCCTGGATCCCTCAGCAACATCCTCCACGAGTCCCGCTGAAGACCTAGAGCTCATGACAGTATCCTCCATGAGTCCAGCTAGAGGCCATTCTTCACAGCCATGTCTCATGCAAGTCTGCAACAAGGATCTGCACTGGGAAGGCCCTCAGGTAAGTGGTGGAAGCTACAAAGTCTGCACTAGCAGGATGAAGGATCTGTGCCAGCGGGATGAGGCATATTTTTGGCTTTTACTAGGATAGTTTGGATGTAATCAATCATTCTAAAAGTATGTAGAAAATTAACCTGAACTTCAGCACATGCAAATGCAATCTCCATGCACTTTAAAGTTATCACTGTGTGTATTAAGT
The DNA here is from genome assembly GCA_004027295.1 of Dolichotis patagonum. Taxonomy (NCBI): domain Eukaryota; kingdom Metazoa; phylum Chordata; class Mammalia; order Rodentia; family Caviidae; genus Dolichotis; species Dolichotis patagonum. The sequence continues at coordinate 3,882 of PVJX010018980.1, forward strand.
TACATATGTTTGGGGTCTAGCCTCTTATACAAAACTTACATTGACTGTTTCTTTTCATATACGATATTTTGTCAGGGAAAAACGTGGGACTTTTTTCCTGACCATTTTTCTTATGTGACCAGAAGTGTGTGTGTGTGTGTGTGTGTGTGTGTGTGTGTGCTTCTTTTTTGTTCTGGAATCATCAGGAGATTTATTCCTAAAGAGATAATGAGCTATTGATACTAACATATGTGATGTTGTATGTAAACATTTTATGTGCTTATAGTGATGCCATGCATTTTCACCTTATGAACATAAGATTTGTGATTAATTTTATTGTGATTCTCATTCAGTAGAACAAAACTACTATGTATTCAAAATGGAAAATTTGCATTTTGTTCTCATTTACACATCCCAGAGAAGATAAAACATGTCTTTTGCCTTAACATCAATAAGAACCACATCTCCTGTGTATAATTTTGCACATCTAATGATTTGGGGGGATTTTGACATAATAGCTTCTAAAATCATACATTGTAAATATGTTTAGTCCTACTTAATATTCACATTCTTCTGGTGCAAGACATCATAGAACTTATTTATATTGCAGCAGGAGCTCTGGTCCTTGACCTTCAGCCAGTAGACGAGGTGAATTACACAGGGATGCAGCTTGAGCTTTCCCAGAAGCCATTGCTATGTTAGTAAATTAACCATACACAGAAGTGACTGCAAGCTACATAAATATCCTACAACACTCAAAAGAAATGTCCCCCACTTGCTTTCCATTATTTTGCAACCCTCAAAAATTGCTCATGATCATACCAGTACTATCCAATACCAAGAGATGTACACCAGAGGAAAAATTGAATTGGAAAGACAATAGTTTTAATCTATTAAAATTAAAAGCTATTAGTTCAACATATTTTATATTAATAAATTGTTGTGGAAATAGTAGGATTTTCCCCAGGACCCTCTTCAGATCCTTGGCAAGTGTCTGGTAAAACTGATGTGTTCATTAGCTTAAGTTTCACTAACATAATCAACCTGCCTTGCCCAACTATTTGGATTGATATCATTTGAAAAGATTTTGTATCCTGTGACCAAAATATGAGTGTCCATCAGCTACAATATTTTGATATTCTCTCTTTGACAGAAATACATTCCCTAAAGTATCATTGATCTATTCCAAAGGAGGTGAAAGAAGTCATGAAGAGCTGAAAGAAAAGCTGAGTAGTACAGCAAGGCCATTTCCAGATATTTTCTATCTTGTCCAACAAAATTTATCTGGCATGTATCCCAGTCATTCATTATCATTACCCCAACTTTCAATAACCTGAAAGAATGCCAGAAATCAATTGAAGAAAAAATACAATTAGTCAAACCCTTCCTAAGTTTTCAATTAAAATATTGATTTTAGCTGGCATATTCACACAGAACTACCATTCTTAGATTGTTTCTTTTTTTTTTTTTTTTGAACCAGGAATGAAACTTACGACCTCACCAGGCAGGTGCTTATGCTGCTGAGCTAAATCCCTAGCTAAAACTATAATTCTTTACCTATTTACTTACCTAAAAATATTTTCTCATGGCCAATCTAAACATGATGAATAAGGTAGATCAAAGTTGCTGTTCTTACAGAATTTACACTCTAACCAGAAAGGAACAATTCAAATTAAATAGACATATATTCTAACCATATGTGGAAATTGAGTACTGGGAAGTAAAATTTAGCAATGTAAAGGGATTATGACTACAAGTGGGCAAACTGCATTACATGCAATAAATGGACAAGGTGCTGCTGAGTGAGGAATTGAAATGGATATGTTACATTAAATAATGTAGGAGATATTTAATCAAGTGACTTTTGAGCAAATCTCAAAGGTGCAAACAATAGAGAACTAAGAAAATCTCAGAGGAAGAAACAGATGCAAAGTCCAGGGAAAGGGCCAGGCATGGTTACACATGCCTGTAGTCTCAGTACTCAAGCAACTGACTCGAGGATCACTGTGAGTTTGAAGCCAGCCTGAACTGCATAATGAAACCCTGTCTAAAAAGATAAAGAATAGAAAGAAAGAAAGAAAGAAAGAAAGAAAGAAAGAAAGAAAGAAAGAAGAAAGAAAGAAAGAAAAAGAAAGAAAGAAAGAAAGAAGAAACAAAGAAAAAGAAAGAAAGAAAGAAAGAAAGAAAGAAAGAAAGAAAGAAAGAAGGAAGGAAGAAAGAAAGAAAGAAAGAAAAAAGAAAGAAAGAAAGAAAGAAAGAAAGAAAGAAAGAAAGAAAGAAAGACTAAATCAGTAGTGAAGATTAAAAAGAAAAAGTTAAAAAGTCCAAGGAAAGACAAGGTCCTTATTAGAGGGGCAATAAAAAATTCAAGTGGAACTAAAGCTCTGGTAATATGGGAGATAGCCTGGAGGTAGGAAATGCATGTTGTAGGAAATAGAGCAGGACAGATAAGATAGCTGGGTATAAAACTATTGGATTTTGGAATTTGATGGAGAGTAGCATCAGTCAAGAATACTGAGGGCTGTTAAAGGTCCAAGAGATGCTAGGTAGGCAGTTGGATATAGGGGCCTAAGCGCAGAGAATAAAGACAGTTCAAGTGTCTGACACAGAAATGGTATTTCAGTGCTTGTTTCCTCCTTTTCCCAAAAATGTCACACCAAGGTAAAGTATCCAATGTAATAAACAGATACAGTTTTTTAATGCATAAAAACCATCCAACGTAAACACTCCTAACAAAGCAGAATTACCCTAAATCTCTCAAAGTTTCAATTTTCACATAGCCTGTTGGGAGTGATAAGGCACAGATTGTAGAAGTGCAAAAATAGAGATTTGATACATGAAAAAAAAAATGGAAAAATTGGAAATAGAGCTTTGACAAATGAGAAGGGAACCAAGTAGGGGATGGAAGGAGCAGGGCAGGAGAGGAAGAGGAGGGATGCTAAACAGTTAAGATGTATGAGCATGTACCAGTTTCTAACAATAATTTTACACTGCAAACATGTTCTTAAAAAATTAAAGAACTAATAGAAAAGAAGTACCAAATCACATGTGGAGACCTTTCACCAACTCCATGTTTAACAAAATTCTCCCTTATCCCAGAATCATTCAGACCATTGGTCAGGGTTTCACTTTATCACTGGGCCTTTGTCTTAAATTAGCATACCGAATGAGAACATATAAAGTATGTTTTATATGCCAATTTAAACTAAATTATATTATTTTGTAATTAATATTTCCAAATTGCTTTTTTCACTCAATATATTTTAAAGAAAAATATTAATGTCTTTTTTGTTTAGTACATTATGAACTCTCATGGAAAGAATGTAGATGTCATTTAGCCATTTGTTACAAAAAGATTTTTAGGTGATAGTCACCTCTTTGATATTGAAATCAGTCTTTCAATAAAGATATCTCTGCATGGCTTCTTTTATTCTCTATTGCTCTATTTGTCAAGGATATATATTTAAAAAGAACATTATCTACAGAGGTCAACAGAATTTTTCTATCAAATAATACTGTTAAATTTCCTTCTAATTTACATTAATTACTTTCTCTCTTTTGCATGAAAGCAGCCCATTTCCAAGTAAGTCCACAAATAATTGCTTTTATTGTTTAAATTTTGTTAAGATTAAGACTTATTTCATTCTGTATTTCCTTAAATTTTTTAATGTTTAGGTCTTAAATGTAAATAGATTATGTTGTAAATATGGATGTAATTTATATCACAATGATAATCTTTTGACAGTGATTGAGCTTTTTTTCTCCACCACTTTTGATATTTTTATGGGTTTTCACTTTAATGTACAATGTATTTACCATCATATAAGTAGACACATATACATATCATGTAAATACATATAGATAGGTACAGTTATGGATATACACATTTTCCATCTATTACCAGATATTTTATTCTGTTAAATAGCTTGTTCTGTAATGGACCAATTACATGCACTATTAGTTCTAATAGTTCATGGTATATTGCTATCTGTAGACCATTGTATTTCTCAGTTTTTCCCAGAATTTTTATTACTAGTCTTATACATCAATGTGAATTTTAATAAATGTTTACAGAATTACATATAACTCTTAATTGAGACTAATTACAGCATAGATGAATTTCAAGAAGGACTGATATCTATATCTGGACAATACTGTATTTTCTTTCACTAAATACCATAAGGACTTTCATTTATAGCTGGGTGTGGTGGTACTGGCCTGTCATTCCAGCTCACAGTAAGGCAAAGGCATGAAAACTGCAACCTCAAGCTTAGCCTCAGCCATTTAGCAGCTCAGCAGGACCTGTTCCAAATCAAAAAGTAAAGAGCTGGAGATGCAGCTCGGTAGAAGTCCTGGCATAAATTTTTGAAACAGGAAAAAATTTCCCATTCATCCACATCTTTTAAAGTACCCTATGGTAACATTTTAAAACTTTTTCTATAAAATTACTACAAATGTTAAATTGTTCATTTGCTGAGTACTTGAGTGGTCCTGTTACGAATGTAAAAAGCAACCTTAATTATTATAGTTACAGTAATTATAATTCGCTTGTTGCTGCTAGTGGGAAAGGTATTGATTTGGTTTTTGATTTCTGTCTGTGGCTACCTTACTTGATCTAACAGCCATGTTAAAATTAATTTCTATTTATAAATCTGAAATTAATAGCATTTGATATGTCTTCCATTTTATAGTTGAGGAGAGAAAACATCCAAGGGGAGGGTTACCTTACTAACTTCAGACAAGCACGAGCAAGCTCAAGTCTGAACTGTGAGCTTTTTGAGGGTTGCAGATTGTAGCACTGTAGCCATCAAAGAGGCAGCCACCAAAAATTCTGTTAGTGGCCCGGAGCTATAGCTCAGCATCAAAAGCACCTGCCTGGCAAACTCACGGTCCTGAGTTTGATTCCTGGAACAAAAAACAAAAGTTTCTATTAGTTTGTCAAGTAAAAAGATGCATACACAGAGAGATGTCCTTGTAACAAGACAGTATGAGAATGAATGTGAAAATCTGACTTAATATGTATAGACAAGACTTGAATCATTGTATATATAAAGGAGACTATTCTCAATCTAACACTGTGAGAGTATATTGTGTCTGGGGTATAAATTATCAGTAAGTTCTGTCTCTACCACTTACTGCTAATGGACTTTTGAAAGTTCATGTAATTTTTCTGTATTTTATTTCTTTCATATTTAAGATAGGTTAACAGTAATGGTATGCATGTCTAAGGATTGTGATGAATACAAAATGAGTTCACAGGTAAAGAGCTTAAATCTGTGACATTACAAGTATTCATGATTGGCAGTTGATAGTCTATTTACAAAATAGAAGGCGGGTCTAATATATCATAGAATTTTTTAAAACTTAATTGAAATTTAAGTGGAGTGGAACACTGTTGTCTAGATTAGAGAAAAAGTAAAATTCTATATGGTCTTACTTAGTGGAAATAAATATCTTTTTCCATAATTAGAACTGTTGCTCTCATGCTGAATATGAAACATTTCTAACACCTGTTTTGTCCACTAGCTCCATCACACAATTTAAAATAAAAATAGCTGTTATGAAATTACTCCGAGCCCTACTTTTTTCCCAATAAATCAATTTCTAAGTACCTTTGCCCATATCTGCAAACATTTGCAGGAGATGTCTACTTCAATCTAAAAAGCTACAGTCTCACATGTGGTCAACGGAATGACTTTCTCAAGTCTACACTCGATGAATCCATTTAATGCATTCTTACGCATTCAGTATAGAAAGCTAAATGTTAAAATGAATCTCAAGTTACTCCTTTTCTTACATTCTTGTGATTTCTGTTGGATTTTAAATTTTTTTTGCAAAAAGTGTCTTGGCCATAACCTACAAGGCTCTTTATGCTGAGGTCCTGTTCATTCTCTGTCTAAAATTATTTTTAGTCACCATAAGAAAAAGTATCAAAGCTCTGCACAGAATACCATTTGTCCAGCATCACCTATTTTTTTCTTCAACATCTTCTCTTTTTAAAGTGGGAATTTTTGTATCTCAATTTGCCTTCAGTTCCACCAAAACGTTCAGAAACACCATTCTAGGAACTTCTACCTAAGGCAGTTTCCAAATATTCAACTTAAATCATCTATGCCATTTATACCATTTTATTTTAACTATATGGTTATTCTCATCTATAATTACCTCACTTATTTATTATGTCTTTACTGTCTGTCTCCACCCCACATTGTTCTACATTCAAAGATAATTGAATTTCTCTGTCGATCACATTAAAATTCAGCAAGAACCTTGATTTTATCCTTCAATACTGTGCACAGCTCCAGTACTGTGCCTGCCAAGTGCCATAATCCTTGAAAAGTTTAGTAACCATTTGTTAGTATTTGAATATGATGCTGATATCAAACATGAAGCTGCCACATCACTTTCCTCCAACAGATGGAAATCCAAGAGGTCTAACTTTGCCCTTTGAAACTTAACTGATTTGTTAGTTTTTACTTTACAATATGCTTCTCAAAAAATCAGAGGCCATATCTTCTTTACATATTTATAAGCTGTCTGCCCTGTAGGATTCATTTCACTTAGTGGTTTCCTAATTAACCACTGAGAAATCACAGAAGTTTAGGATGATGTAAAAATCATCCAGTAGAAGAATCACTCAGTAGAAGCCTGATTTAAAGACCTAGATATGCCATTATAAACTACACCACCTCCCAACATTTCTAGTCTTACATCATTCTGATAAATCCTGTCAAAAAAGCTCTTACCCTCTTAAATGCTTGCACTACTTCTACAATATTCATCTACCTCATCTATCCCTCTAGACTATGTCCTATGGAAATTATTGGTTACCTAAATCATACATCTATTTCCCTTTTTCTCTGGTTTTACATATGTTTTCTTTTTTAAACATTATGTTTATTAATATGGGTATATTATATTTTTCATTGAATTTCTCTGTCAGTCACATTTTAGGATGGCTATTAATGCTGAATTGTTCTACCTAACTCCAACTTCAATGCCTAATACCTTCCAGCATTTGGATAAGGAGTAAAATTTATTTTAAAAGCTCAAAAATCACTTTTTCTTCAGTAGGAGGAAAAATAGTGACCACTCACCTCTGCAGACTCATTTTATTTTGCATTTTATCTTTATTATCATTATAATATTAAGAAGCAAAGTAAATTAGTTTCAGCATGTAAAAGAAACATTAAACCAAGTTTTATGTTTTGAAAGGCAATAATTTAATTTGAATTTCAGAATCTTCCATAGAGAAATCATCTGATGCACATATTAAAACATTTTATAGATGTATAAATCTCAGTCTTTAAAAGCAACACACAATGAATATAAAACTTTGAATTTTTAGCATCTCATTATAGACAAGTTAAAGTATATATTAAACAAGGGAAAGTAGTACATGAGGCACAACTTATTACCTAGTCTCAATTTCTTCAGGATTTATCATGCTTCATTTCCATTGGTACCACCTCTACTCTCCCAACACTGTTTTGAAGTAATTTCAGAAGTATCATTTCACCAGCAAAGGAGCATGTATTTCTAAGAGGTAAAACATAATAACAATGCCATTATTTGTACCTTAAAAATTAAATTTAAAATAGTAATTTTAATAGTAAATTAATAGTAAATTAAATAATTATTAATAAATAATATATTTATTAATATATATAAATTAATAAATAAATTTAATAGTAAATTAAATAATTATTTAATATGGAACACACTATCCACAATGGTTTTTGTAATAGTTTAGATATAATCCAAAATAAAGACCTCACATTGAAACTGCCAAAACATTCATTACTTCTTTTATATTCTTCATCTTTATATATTAGCTTCTCTTACAATCTTGTTTTTGTGGTTGAAAAATTAAAGTCACCAGTCAAGTGGGATTGTCCAGTGGGATACAGTTTCACCAACTGTATTTTTGAACACTGGATTTGTATATCCTGTCCTTTTATGGATAGATAACACAAGAAAATTGAGACTAATTTAAATATGCAACATAGAGGCATAGTTTATTGTTAACACCCATACAATATAGTACCCTGTAGCTGAAAACAAGTGAGGAAATCCTCTTAGTACCATTATTTGATAATCTCCAGGATATATTATTAAATAAAAGAGCAAAATGAAGATGTAAGTAACTCATCACTATTGATCTATGAAAGGCAGAATGAAAACATATGTGCCCAATTTCTAAGGTAGAAAAGATCAATCCTGTTCTCATAATTAAAAAAAAAAATTTATATACCACAAAAAGAAACTGGAGTAGAAAAAACAGAAAAATAAAAATCAGAGTCCTTAGAACAAGCATTTTTTAACTTTATATGAAAGAATATAAATACACAGTCTTCCAAATACATACATTTTAAGTTAGCCATACTAACAGATGTCTGGAAGCTAATAGATACCACTGTGACCTCCTCTTAGAACTGCAGAGGCCAAAGATAATGTGTAGTAATTGCATGATGTCTCAATAAATTGTGTTAAAATATTCATACAAGTTTTTTCCCTGATTACACATTCTTTCGAGGGCTCTGTATTTCTCTTCAGTATAAACAAAACAGAATTTGTAGTCCCTAAAAACTGAAAAGCAACTTCAAACAAGTGAAGTTAGACAAACATTGGGTACTACAATGCACACAGAGAAAACCTATTCCAATTGATTTTTAAAACATGATAATTTAATTATGTATCCTTAGGGAATAATCATTTTAAAAGGAACTGAAATAGCTAAAAAAATAAACTTCAAATAGTTTAGGTGTTTTTGTATTTGGTGATTGTTGATATTGTGTTCTAAGGTTGCTGCTGGGATACATGGGATGAAACACATGATAAATGATATCAGTAACATTGAAAGCAGAGTTACTTAGAAGAAAAGAGAAAATGTTGTAAAATGAATAAAATTAAATAATAATCTTATTCAATTCAAACTGTATCAATTCTAATGTATTTTATTTGATGAACAGATGACAGAGATAGATATATAATATAGAAAGTGTGTTTACCAAAAACAGCTACTTAGAAAAAAACGAACATTGATCAACATCTCCTGGCTTTATACTGGTAAAATTTCTTGCTAAAATATACCAGGCTTTTTGGAGGAATGGCTTTGAATCAAGTTATTTACAAAACTAGCTTGAAATATCACATTAGAAAACAGGAAAGCCATTAAAATTACTAGTGTCATTCTTAAAGACTCAATTTAATGGATTTCTACAGGCCCAGATACAACCATTTTAATACAGCAAAACGAATTAATGAATACAGTGAATTACAATACATTTAACATATTTAAACCCATTGAACTCACTGTCATATGGGGGGCAGGGCCAAATTTTAAAAATACTAGGGAACAAAGTTATTATCATGAAAACTGGAAAATAAAGGGGAAACAGGAGCAAGGCATTTATCTCACTATTTCCGTAGAATGCCTGCCTAAGGATAATCAAAATTTGGTGAGAACAAATTTCTGTAATAAAAGTAGTCCAACCAATGCAAAAAAGAGAGAGTGATATAATTAGAATGCACTGATTTTGCAGTGCTTGGTGAATTAATGAATCAAGGCAATGATCATCTGTAGCTGCTAATATCACTAAAACAAACAGCAATCTGGCATTATGTGTCTCTTGAGGGAGGTTTACAGTGCCACCAATGAAGTACTCGAGAGAGGAAAGAAAGAAAGAAAGAAAGAAAGAAAGAAAGAAAGAAAGAAAGAAAGAAAGAAAGAAAGAAAGAAAGAGAAAGAAAGAAAAAGAAAGAAAGAAAGAAAGAAAGAAAGAAAGAAAGAAAGAAAGAAAGAAAGAAAGAAAGAAGACATGGAGGGAAGGAGAGAGAGGGAGCAAGGAAGGAAGGGAAGGGAAGAAATACTGGTTTTAGCATCTCAAAACTTACAAAACATCTGGTACATTGTTGAACCTCAAAATATTGAAAGAAATGAATAAATTTATGGAAGACAGTTTGGACATGAAAACTGCTAAAAATGTACTCAAATATCCCTAGGAAACATTAACAGAAAATTTGTTTGCTAATGAATATTGAATACATATGCTTATGAAGTCAGAGAAAAATAAAGGCAATGCAATTGATGCAAATAGTTTTAAAATACAACTTTCAAGTATAGAAATGCCTTCAAGAGAAATGGGACCCCTAATAAAAAAGGAAGCATAAGCTGTTGGCAAGACTATGATACTATTAAATTTAGCTTGCCTGTTTCCCTCAAAAAAAAAATCACAATGAGATCTTTCCAAAGGGATTTTTTTTTACAGGTCCAGGTTTGAAAATCAGCATGGAATGCACAACTTCATGCAGGGAAGAATGAATGTACTGAGGTGGTGACAAGCTCTTTGTCCACAGGAGAAGAAAGAAACTGTGTCATCCGTATCCTTGCAAAAGCCTTCCTGCTGGGCAGTACCTCTGCAATGATAACTCTTTTTGTCCACCCTGTTGGACTCATGTGGCTCTACTACACATAATACTATTTCCAACACTGTCTGTACTATAGATTATCTTTGCTAATATTACAAATTATGTCTTATGCATTTTCTAAGAGTCTATTCAGACTACAACCATACACACACACTCCCATTTCGTATGCAAAATCCCACATTCTAAACCAGCTTTGTAAGTTTAAAGCCAAAACAACAATATAATTCCACTCATACCAAAGAGTTAGGCATACTTACAAAATAAACAGCTGTACTAAATGGAACAAAGTATTTGTCTTAAGTAAAATACATTAAGAATGAATTAATCATCTAATGTTTAATTGCATAATGACATTCTTTTGTATGCTATGATTACTGATTCTGGTGCAAGAGTACAAAGGACACAAAATACAACATCAAGTAACTTTGCAGCCCAGAAAAGGTCATTTAACCTCCATTTCTTTATCTCAAGAGTCAGGGATAGTTGAAATAAATCATCTCCCAATTACGTCCAATTCTAGAGATTTCTGAGGTTATGATAATCTTTTAATGTCTTGCTCCTAGCACCCCAAGCAAGGCCTGCCTATGCAGTTCACTTAATTGGCTGTATATAACTATTCATTTAAGATCATGATTAATACATGATCATATTTTAACACATTTTTCTTAAAAGTCCACAGGTCATGCTTACTATCATGCATATTTTAAAAAATCCAATACAGATTCTGCCCTCCAGGGTCTGTAGAACAATTGTGATATAGATAAAAGTAGGAAATTTTCAAGGCTCAGATGCTATAAAAGCGACCACAGAGGTAGAGCAAAGTACATTCTCAGAGCATTCATTTAGGTGGTAATATTTGAACTGCAACCTTAAAAGTGGGAAAAGTCTGGTGCAGAGTCTTCTATATTTCTCCAAGCACCTGGCATAGTTCCCTAGGTATTAGTACTATACCGCATTAGCATTTACTGTCTAATGTTATTACCTATTGAGAACTAAAAATATTTTCTGCGGCCACTTGAAAATAGAGAAATTTTAAATCATAGAATTGCATCTCTAAAAAACATAAAAATGGGTCAGGGATTTAGCTCAGTGGCTTAAGTGCCTGCCTGGCAAGCGCAAGGTCGTGAATTCTATCCCCGGTACCAAAAAAATAAAAATAAAAATGACACAGAATAAACTGTATATGTTAGAGAATAACCTTATAAAATGTTCATCCTAACTTGAAATCTTTCCTAAATTTTAAGGAAACTTTAAATTTAAGTTTGAATACAATCTAAGTAGCCAGTTCAGATACCCAAAACATTTTGAAAGTCACATTTCTGCAATCAATTATGGCTGTAAAAGTGAACCCTAATGTAACAACCAGCCTGACATAGGAACAACTTGGGTTCTGAAAGAATTTTAATTTTAATTTACAAAGTCTTGAATTACCACCCAAATGCTAGCTGCTTGTGTTTGCAGAGGGTCTCTGATACAGATTTAACCCTTCCTTGGTGAAGTAGCTTAGTGGCACAGCGGCTGGCAAGCATAAGGTACTGAGTTTGATTCTTGGTTACACACACACACACACACACACACACGCACGCACATGTCAGATTTAACCCTTGAAATGTTCTGGAAGGAACAATACAGCATCTTTTCCTGTGTGGGCTTAATTGAGAAAACCTGGGCCAGAGTCTCTCCAAGGACACTGAGATGTGCCTGTGCACAGGAGAGAGACTTTGATGGTGGTGTAGAGGAGTCTAAGCCTTCAGTCAACAATTTGAGTTATTGAGTTTGTAAGTCAAGGATCCACTAGATTAATTAATTTTAACAATGATTAAATCCACTTATATTTGGTTCTTTGAAGAGAAAAAACTCTAGCCACCTTATTGATGATGATCCTTTATATATTAGAAAACATGAAATTTAAAAATGGAAGCAGAGGGTATGGAAATAGGAGACAATTTCAAGGTTACAAAAAGACAGGACTTTTTTCTCCTATAACATTTCTTACCTTCTAAATAGGTCTCTTAGTCTATCTGAGAAGCAGAAATGATAATTTCTGTAATTTAACAACATAGGCATCTCAGTCATTAAAACTCAATCGTATTCAGTGTAGGATTTTGTCAGTCAGTTTGGTCCTCACTGCTCTTCTTACCAAACCAAAACAGAGTAAAATTAGAAAATGTGTTCATAGCCCAATAGCCTGAGACAATAGTTGCTTTTAAGAGTATTTCAAAACACTCCAAGAGCAGAGATACTTAAACTGACAAAAAATATTCTGCAAATCTGGGAAGTGTTCCTAATTACTGCCACCATATGATACTTCATTACTCCCAGTGTGAGATGAGATTGGAAGTTTTTGATTATTTTAGGGGGCTGCGTGAGATCACATGGCAAAGGAGGTGGTAATTGAACAGGAACTATTGTAGCCAGACTCCCTGAAGGTGTCTGTGAGCAGACAGCTCAAGGGTGACTGCAAGCTGCCAGGATTGGGGAGGGTCAGAGGGTCCTGTGTCACCCTTCCCACTCTGTGGTCCACTGGCTAGGTGACCCTGTTCCTCACCCCCTCAAAGTTTCCCCTATGTATTTAAAAGGTACAATTCGCTTTTGGTTTTTCTCCTGCCTCAGTAATTCTTTAATTTAAAAAATCCTTTCAAGTGACAGACTTAGAAGTACAAAATGACCCTGCAAAGGAGGTACTGTAATTCTTTAAATATCACACAGGTAAGAAGAGGACAACAAACCGCAGAAAGAATGAAAGTCAGAAATACCTACCAATTTTACAGAGCTGCTGTGAGAGTTGTTGATTAGATTAAATTACTTTGAAAGGATGAAATTCAATGCAAGGGCTCATTATTTCTATTATTGACAGAGGTGGAAAAGGACACAGCCATTATGCAAAAATAGAAGACATAGAGAATTTTAAAAAAAAAACTTCCATTAGGCTTCAAGTTTAGTTCACAGTTAAAATTTTCATCATATGTTCTTGTTTGATATTAAAATGTTTGATGTTTTAAACTATTTGCTTTCTGGTTTTCGAACACAGACATGTATAATAAAAGAAAAAGTTATCCTAATCATTACAATATTTATTTTCTTCAGTGTATCTTTCTTTGAAACTTTCTTAAGTTATATATTTACAATAGGCACCTTAGAATAGACACACAATAGTAGCTTCATACAAAAAAATATTTTCTAATAAACAATAACACGATTTATTGAATGGCCCCTAGATGAACTAGGTTTCCCATGCACTATCTAGAAAGGCAGGACACAGTGAGTTTCACAGTAGGTATACATCCATCTATACCGATGTTATTGCTTATATTAATCAATCAAACACAGCAGTAATGCTCAAGTGTTAGCAGCCATCATTAACTGGATTTGCTACCTGGCAAGACCAGATCATTTCCATTTGTATGACAGTGATGATTTTAAGTCAAGAGCTACGCATTTGAGACACACCAAATCACAAGACAGGAAGTGTTTTGGCTTAATCCTAGATGCAGAAATAAATGTAAAGAATTTTAATAACCATCTACATAAGGCAAGACATAGAACCTTGCATGGAACAAGTATAGTTTAAGAGACAGCAAGCGTTAACAAAGCTTTTTAATGTGACTATATAGACCATGTTATAAAACTGAAATAGGATGCTAGGAGATGGAACTGTTGTCATGAAGGAATATGGCATCGATTGTAGGACAATAACTGATATAAAATCCAAACAGGTATAGTATTCATGAGCTGTGTCCAACCACCCTGTCAGAGGCTTACCACACACAGTACACTGGTACAAAGTAAGCAAATCTCACTACAGTACCTAACCTCAGCAAACACTGTACAGATGACATTGCAAATAGTGATTTTTAAAAGCACAAACCAGTTTTTATGGAGGTTAGATGACACCATAAAAACTAAATACACCAGATAACATATTAACATCTTATTTTATGTAATCTGAGATAGGTACCTGTTACTTCAGTCATCACAAGTAATAGATCATCACACAATTTTGGCAGACTTTGAAAAATTTCCAAAACACAAACAGACACAAATAAAAACAAAATGCTTAACCTTTCTAAATATCTGAAGATTACAAATATTTATCCATGTGCATGCAAAGTCCATTATTCAGAAAGGCAAAATAGAAATCCTCAATCCAGAAGAGTCATTCCTCATCCTTAGAAAAAAAGAATTTTTTATAAGTAGAATTTTTGCTGCTCAGTATTACTCAATTAAATAGAGTGAGATTATATCAGTCTTTCCTTGGCAATGGACAAAATGTCAGGACTGTGGCGATAACTTTGTAAGGGAAAATTAGCCATTTCAAAAATAGGTTTTCTCCCTCGTATGCTTGTCTGGGTGCTAGAAGGATTGACACTCAAGCCATGCTTCAATTCATTTTCAGAATTTTGAGCCAAGTGAGAGGTAGGCAAAGATACGGGCAGCTGGATATCAAAATGACAGCTTCATTTTTAAAAGAGCTCTTAGGGATTTTGGCAGTATCAATGGATGTCTGTATTACTGTGGAAAACTTACCCTCCTAGCTACAAGCCATGATGCACAATTGAAAACGGTTCAGTCCTACATATCATTCCGACAGATGTTCCCGAATTTTCTTAAGATATTGATGAAGAAAGTATTTATCACTACAGGCATAAATAATTCCAGGCAGCAGTATGTTTTCTGAAACGAAAGTATTTAAATTACACACAGAAAATATATTGTAATAATATATATGACACAGGCAACATGCTTCTGTGCCTTTGACAATGAGCTTGGGCGAGGAGAGGATGGTCCTTGCTTGAGTGATTGACTTTAGTCCAAAGGAATGTGGAAAGACAGTGTCCACATTCAAGGGCCAGTAGGAGGCTTTTGAATATCATTCACATAAATCCAAGTGAGGTCAGATTTTTCACAGTGAGAAATCAAATTTGAATTTAAAAATAATAGTGAAAAATGTCTCTGTCCAATAATTTATTTTTGGAGGCTTTACTGATATGGATAGCCAAAGTTGAGAAGGACAAAAGCCTCAAGTAAAATGAAAGCTATCTTGACTTATTTCTGGGTAGTTCACACAACTAATATCAAAACTGTCACAAGTTAGATACATGGCACTGATAATCTTCTGATAATTCATACTGAACAGAGTATTTTAGAAATATATGAATGTCCTTGCTGATTTTAATCTCAAAATTTAGGCATATCTTTACCAAACAAGATGCTTTTGCTTAATAACTCAGAGCTCATGTTGGTCATGTCTCCAGCTAAGACTCCCCACTCTGGACTCCAGCGATAAACTAAGTTGCCTAATTATCACCTCCATTAGAAAGCATGGCAGACACCCCAAAGTGAACATATCCAACGAGGAGCTCTTAATCTCTCCTTCTAGTCTCTCCAGTTCTCCATGTTTCCCATTTCACCACCTCCTGCTATCTTCTATTCCATGCTATATACCCTGGCAGGTTTTTTTGGGTTGTTTTGTTTTGTTTTGTTTTGTTTTGTTTTGTTTTTGGTACCAAGGATCGAACTCATGACCTTGTGTTTGTCAGGCAGGTACTTATGCTGCTGAGCTAAAACCCCAGCCCCTCCTGGCAGTTATTAATCCCAAAGATTTTGTTTCATCTTTGACTCTTTTCATGCTTTTTTACAACTAAAACTATGTTAATAAGTCTCATCAATATTAGTTCAAAATGTCTTCAGGTTATGTCCCTTTCCCATAACCATCAATCACAACTCCATGATTCCAACCACAGTCACTGTCCACTGCTCAGTCAAGGTTATGTTGCAGTTCCTACTGCTGCTGTCCCGCCTTCACCTCTTCATTGTATTCTCACTTAGACAGGTTAGCAATATGTCAGATCAAGCCACTCTTCTGCTTAAAACCCTCTAATGGCTTGATTGTTCATCTCATTTAATTCAGTAACTTCCTGGGCCTGGTGTACCAAGTTAACCCTCAATGGAATAGCTTAAAACAACAAACATTTATTGCTTTACAGTTCTGAAGGCTAAAAGACTGAAATTAGTAGGTGGGTAGGATGAAGGGTCTCTATGAGAGGGCCCATCTTTTCCTTATCTTCTGACAGTTAGTTTCCTTCAGTCTCTGGCATTGTTTGCTAGCAGGTGCATCATATCAATTGCCATCTTGATTTTCTCCTGGCTTTATTCATTGTGCTTCTTTGTCAAAGTTCTTTTTCATATATGGTCATTCCTCATTGGTGTAGAGCCCATCCTAATCCATTATGAGCCGCTCAGAAGTTGATATAAATGATCATATTTCCAAATAAAATCATGTTCACAGCTTCTGAGAAATAGGACTTGAACACTTTGGAATGGGAGTGGAGGTGTCATTCAACATACAGTCAAATCCAAAGTTCTTTCAATGGAACAAATCCCAATTTTCTGCATTTCAAAGTGTGATCCACACACCAGCAGCTGCAGCACTCCTTAGGAGCAGATAAGAAATGTGAACACTCCAGACTCCTCCTTCAGAATCTTCACTTTACTGTGAAATGTAGGTGATTTATATATGTGTGATAGTTAACTGTGTCAACTTGAATAAGAGATGCCCAACTAAATTGGATGAACATAGTTCTAAATGTGGAAGATCCACATAGGTAGGGTTTTCACCAGAGTGGTATAAAAAGGAAGCAAAGAGGAAAGCTTGCTTCTGTTTTTTTAGAGAACCACCAGTCTTCACCTTCAGTTTAGACGTTATCTTCCAGAGCAGACCCTCAGGCTTCTATGGAAGACTCTTAGTCCTCCTGATACAGACTTGCATGGGACGCTACAGTGAGCTTCAGACCTTCTACTGGATCCTGTAGACCCAGTTCACAGGCAGAACTTTTGTACATTTCCACACCTGATTGTATGGCCAGCCATTGTAAACCAATCTTATAAATTCTTATCGCTTGCATATCTTGTATTACATGTGTTTCTCTACTAATCCCTGACTGATACTATATGCAAGTTAAGTCTGATACGAACCACACCTCAAAATGTCCTGCTTATTTTTCTGTTTCATCTAATCTTCATTTCATATCACTCCATGTCAGTCACATTGCACTTATTGTTTTTCCTAAAATGCCTGCAATATTTATTAATAAATCTGTGTGCTATTCCCTGATCTGCTTCATATCTCTATGCAAATACCATTTCAGGGCAATCTTTCTCAAATGGCCTATTTTCAGTGTGCTTCTCACCAACTGTCTTCTTTACTCTATTTTCATCATAGATGCTCATTCTCAAATGATGTGCTGAATGTTTTACTTACCACTGTTTATTGACTTCCCCATCAATATTGCTTACTGTAAGCACTTTGAACACAAAGATTTGAGTCTGTTATCTTCAGTCCTGAATTTTACACATCTAAAAATCAGCAAAAACCATTTAATAGGTATATGACAAATAAATGAGTCTGTCAGCTCATTAATTTGCCTATATATTATTATTAAACTATTACATATTATATATATTATATATATATAACTCATGATTTAAAATCAACAGTATTATATACTGTGTATACTGCTTGAAAAATACATATCAATAGGATTAGGTTTGTGGTTTAGGAGACAAAGAAATTCTAATTTACTAAAACATGTGGGATTCAGTTTTGCCTGTGATTCATCATGTTTTATGGAAAAGGACACCTTCAGTTGACTATGCACTGTTAGGATACATAAATGCCCTCTCAAGGTTCACAGGATACTCACTTGTGTATAACCCAGAAATGCAGTCACCAAGTACATGTGCACCATATCACTTTCATGTACTCTGTCCATCTTCACCATGATTTTTCTTTACTCTTTTTTGCTCTCAAAATAAAGATTCCTAATTTACTTAGCCAGCCCTATAATGAACCCACCAAGCATTTACTTCTTTAGATAACAGTATTCTTTTAAACTAGAATCTCACAGATAAGGTACAAAGCATGGAAAATAGGGAGGACCAGTGACCAGTGCTCCTTGCCACTCTCCACTGACCTCATTTGGGTCTAGTTATGGGTTAGTTTTGTTTTTCTGAAAAAGGAAACTTAGTTTGTACTCTCAGTAAATGTACAGTCTTCCCAGAAAGAAATGACCTCAGAGTAGAGAATTTATAAGTATTTGTTTTGACTATTTTACCCTCAAATATTTGGAAAGGCAAAAATTTGATAAGCTTACGTGTACAAGTAACTTTATTAAAAACAAAAATAACAGATACCCTTTATTACTTTATTACAATGTTCTAAGTGTTACTAATTAACAATTGCATAACAAAAACAATGTTTAAACTGAATATTACTAAACCAATAAGAAAGAAAAAGCCAAGACTTGGACTCCAGCATTTACTATTTATTCTCTACTGGTGATGTAGCATTGTTACTGTTACTGGTTTGTAAGGTTTACATGATAGTGAAATATTAGAGGAGAATGGAGACCCTTCTCCTGAGACCCTATAGAGAATCGCCTATGGAGATTCAGCTGCTCCTTTGAGAAAGCACTCATGTTGACACTCTCTTTGAATAAGCTTTCACTCAGTAATTTAAAAATCAATGACTATACTAGGAAGTAGGGAATTCAGTGATTAAGCACGAACTAATGTTATAGTTGATATTGGACACTTTACATTCATTGTATGATGTAACCATGACAAAAGTAACATAATATGGGAATTATTTTATTGTCTAATACATTCATAGGGCAGGCTAACAACGAGACAAGAAATAAATACTACAGTCCAAATACATAGCAGTAAGAACAGGGAAGCCAGTTTTCTTTTAAATATGTAGTACTTCTTAATCTCAAAATAGTTTGGTTTACCAGATATACAAACAATATAAAAGAATTACCATGTTATTTTCAGTCAACTTTCCCCATGATCATATTTTCCATATCCAAGGTACATGACTAAAATCAGGAAATAGATATTGATAGAGTACCATTAACTCAGCTTCATACTGTATTTAGATTTCAAAGGTTTTTCATACAAGTGTGTATGTGTGTGTGTGTGTTAGTTCTATAAAGTGTAAATTTATTTAATAATCACTACAATCTGGATACTGAACAATACTACTACCACAAAGAAAAATCCACATTTAAATTTTACTCCTGAAGAGTCACACCTTCCATCGAATCCTGACTTTGACAATACAGATCTGTTCTCTAACACTAGAATTCTGTTCTATAATGCAGAACCTTTTAAAATCAAAACTCTTGAGATTTTTTTATTGTATACTAATGTTATTTCTGAAACATTATTTTTAATCTTTATAAATATGATACTGTGGCATATTTTAAAATGATGATATACATATATAAGTAAACTAAGATAGAATATTGATTTAAGGACAGAAAAGGTTTTAAAAATCCCATGTACTTTCACTGTGATATTTTCATTTACAATTCTTTTTCAAAAATTGGTAGTGCCAAATGTATGCACCTTGAGTCTATATTGTCAAGTTAAACAAATCAGACACACAAGCTTAAATATCATGTGATTCTCTTATATAACCCACTATATAAATAAAGAGTAAAATAAAAAAGTAGATAATAGAAAATAGGGAGAGAGATCTTTAGCAAAAGAGAAAGAGACCAAGAGATAGAAGGGGAGCAGAGGGAGAAGGAATGATAAAAGGGTTAGGATGTGTTATGTACATGTGTCAACTCCCCACAAGGAATGTATTCATTATATATTATAAACATACACTAATGAAAAACAAAAATTTGAAAAACTGCTAGTGGTGACATTAGCTTTCTTCCATTTAAAATTTATCAAATTATGGTCATGACATAAAAATATGTTTAAATATTGTATAATTCCACCTACATGAGGTATCTAAAACATTCAATCTTGTAGAAACAGAGACCAGAAAAAAGATTGAGAGGTGATGGATGAATGACACTGGGGAATTTTTTTCAGCACGTAAGAAACTTCAATATTATCAGATGAGTAAATTCTACATATACAAGATTGTACCCATAGTGAATTTAAAATTTTGTTAAGAAAGTAGATCTCACCTTGTGTTCATACTTCAATTTTTTAAACTAGGTATTTTACACATATAAACATTCATATTTATGCCTGGACTTTAAATGGTATTAAAAGTTATTTTTATTTAAACAAAAAAGGGTTTATCTAAATGAAGAAAAAGGGTGCATATAAATGACCTCACATAAATCAGATTCCTGGTGACTAAATTTTCCCATTTTGAATGCCACACAACTAGTCTTTAAAAATTTAGGTCAACTCCATACAACATAAAAATTTCTCATAAGACATGAGAGGGTAGAAAGCAGTCTCACATTTCTTGAAATTCTGTGTTAAATCTAAGTAGTTACGGACACTCTCCTTTCTTATCCAGCTCTAGGTAAATTGTGAGGCTATGTGATCTTCTGTGAAACAGAAACCCAGGTACCTGAGGGTTTGGGACTCCCTCTGGTCATCCCTCCCTAGGCAAATCTCAGCTAAACTCTGTTCCTGATTTCACGTTAACTTTCCAAATTTTTTGAACTGTTCTTTCAAGATTTGCAAGGAAGTTCATAAATATTCCTCATGAATTGGTAAGAAGGGTCACCTGACTAATATTGTATTATAACAAGGGAAATATCCTGAGATCTAATGCTATGGCCTCACCACTGGATTA
The DNA here is from genome assembly GCA_004027295.1 of Dolichotis patagonum. Classification (NCBI taxonomy): domain Eukaryota; kingdom Metazoa; phylum Chordata; class Mammalia; order Rodentia; family Caviidae; genus Dolichotis; species Dolichotis patagonum. The sequence goes on from PVJX010018980.1 coordinate 24,907, forward strand.
AATTCTAAGGTTAATCTGAAGAGACTCTCACAGTGAAAATGCTAGGAACAGAAAAGTGTCCCAATTTTTAAGAATACACCATCACTCATCATTCCGAAGTTGTTTAGCTAATAAAGTAAAAGCCATTATTGAAACGGGCACTGCTATAATCCTGTGTGACAGGCAGGGCCTCCATTATTATTCATAGTTTACAGATGAGGCAGTCAGGATCGGCATATTAAAAGATTTGTCCCGGGTCAATGGCTTATTAAATGACCGGCTAAGATCAGCAACAAGTTTTATACTCTTACAATACTGTAATGCAGGTGACTGATCCAAACAATTATAAAAATTTCTGATGATATCAATAACTCTATGTAATTGGCCATCCAATGATATCTGCAATAATAATCTGATATAACAAGATAGCAATGATAAACCCAGTATGATCTATTGATTAGATATGCACAATATTTTGCGTTTTTTTACAACATTGTAACTTTAAGTAATTGTTATTACAATAAAGGCATACTGTAGTGTCTATTCATGTGCTTTTTCTTATATGCTATTAAATAGATTGTTTGCTACAATTTATTTTTATTTTTAAAATTAAGTAGCATTTAACAGTTATTGTTACATACTATATTTTAGGTGCACTATGCAAGTTAATTTCTGAAATCTGGGTTTTAAGACTTAACAAAATTGTCTCTGCTGTTGAGGAATTTATATTATAGTAGAAAGAAGCAATGTATAAATATACAAATTATTTAAGGGAGTATCTCTTTAAGATATCTATGACCAATAAATTCTAGGGAGAAAAATAAAGTCAGACAAAAGACACAAAGTGGTAGGTGGTTGTTCATTTCTGGTTAGCATGACCAGCAAAGGCCTCGATGGGGGAGTGGCATTTCAGCAGAGATTAGAATGGTATGAACAGGAGAATGTACAAGTTAATACCTGGAGGAATGTACTCTAGGCTCAAAGAATGATTAAGTGAATAAAAGGTTACTGAAGGGAGAAATAATTTGTTGCATTTGAGAAAGGACAAAAACACGAATAAAACAATCAAACTGAGTGCCTGGAATAAAGAAAATTGGGTAAAAACAAAACCAACTAGGGTTTAGGATTTTATCCTTCTGTGTGACAGGCTTCATTAGAAGATTCTGGAAAGTGCGTGTTTATTTTAGGGGATAGGTATATGATGATACACTTTAGGTATTTAAATTTTTATTTGATTAGAGAGTCATTTCAGCTTCCTAGGGCATTTATAAAAAAGTACTATACAAGACTAGGAGGCTGAAATGAAAAAAATTCATTTTTTCACAGATTCAAGCTGTCTGTAATATTAACTTCCGAGGCCTCTAGTTTATAGAAGGTGTCTTTTCCCCAGTACCTTCACCTTGCTTTTCCTTTGTTCATGTCTCTGTTCAAATTCATTCTTCTTACAAAGCCACCAATTAGATGGTATCTGAGCCCATTCAAATGACCACAGTTTCACTCAATTATTCCTTTAAAGACCATCTTCAAATATAGTCACACTCTGGGGCACTGATTGTTAAGATTTCAACCTACGAATTTTGAAGGACCACATTAGACAACCATTAAAATAGATGATATGTAAGACCAATGATTAAAGAAGAGACACATGATTCTATTTGGAAGAGAATAGTAGTTATGAAGGTCATACTGTATATGAGTTACAGAAAGAAAGAAATTATGATGTTCATCAAGGTTATGCATAGAAACCTTGAAACAACATTTTAGCATTGCTAGTGTTCCCCCTATAGTGTCTACAATTCGCAGCAGTGTCACACAGGTAAAAACCAGAAGCTAGAATTTAAATGTAAATATGTGTGATTTCAAGATCACATTCTGGATCAGCGATATAGCTCAGGGGCACAGTGCCTACATGGAAATCACAAGTCCTAAGTTTGATACCTGGTACCAAAACAAACAAATAAAACCATACATCACGTTCCACCTTCTGTAACATACTTATAAAAGGTGTAGATTTATCTTCTTGTCCGTTGTTCGATACTGTATATACTAAGATTAAGTAGGCAGCCTTTTAATCACAGAGTTAAAGAGGTAGAAAATTATATATGTTTTCCTAAGGAGATAAGGTGTATTTAACTTTACTTCTATCCAGATTGCATACCAATAGTAATTACACTTTTTGTTGTAGGCTATTTTGCCCGACAGTCATGTGTTGAGCTTCTGTTGCTTATTGCAACAGTTGAAACAACATAGTTTCTCAATTGCTTTCTGAAAAAAATCCCATACTCAAATAATATAGAGAACTTTTACAATTTTAAAACATTCAAACCTGCTTATAACCGAACCAGTCACTAAGCACACAAACACATGTGCATCAGAATAAATTTTATGAGGAGTCAGGAGAATTCACTATCTTTATTTTGAAGCAATTTCCCATCATACTGAGAATCAAGATGATACACGCGAATTTAAAAAATAACACATGGAAAAGTGTTACTATAGTTAGCCAATTCATTAATAAATAATTTTAGAAGAGTTTAGAAGAGGCAAATGAAAACTTTCTCCATGCTTAGGAAAAGCAAAAATAGATGAAATCTCATTTCCAAAATTCTCTACAGATCTAATCAATAAATAAACCAGTGTCTAACAAGTTCAAGTTTATGAAAGTATGCATTCTTTCTTCCAGGTGGGCAAAAGTATTTTCATTTCAAGTGTTATGTAAATCTTAGCCCAAGAGCTGTGGGTTCCCAAGGATTGCTATTATTTACAGAGAGAGCGTCCTGTATTTGTCCCGCCTGGCATTCTCAGTCATCAGTTGGTAACTGGCAAGCACATTTAAATTGGGATGGATCATATCTGTTTTAATTCTTTTTTATTCCCCCTTACAAAATATTGTGGACAAGAAGTCAGTAGATTAGGTTCATAGATATAAAGTGTAGAAGGAATAGTAATGAGCTGAGATATTCATATAAAATGTGATGATTTGAAAGTAATTTTTTCAAGTAATCTCCCATATGACAATATGATCTGACTGGTCTACTCTTTCATGGATCTTTTGGTTGTTATTAAGTAGTTTAACCACAAATTATAAATGACTTTCCATATTAAAAATATTAATAACATCTTTTTAATGGCATTGTAAGACTATACTGAGTGCTTATATCATGATTCATTGAACAAATGCCCTATTATTGCCCTATTTTTGTTTTGGTTTACAAAAATGCTATTGTAATTCATAGAGTGAGAGGAGAGATACCAGCAGAGACTCCCAGGCTTGCGTAAAGGCAACATGGCATGGAATTTATTGTGCCGGGGTGCAGGAAAACAGAAAGTGAAAAGATTTTCTGTCAGGGAACAAAGAGAAATGTGCTTCTTTTATAAGGGTTTAATGAAGGCAGATGACATTAGGTGGTAATGATATAGGAGAATGAAACTCCCAACCTACTATTTCCAAGTTCGTGTTCTCTAAAATCAAAGAATGAATTTTAGGAACAACAGAGGTAGAGAGTCAAATATATTTATTGAGAGAAAGCTTCTGTCTGGAGAGAGACAGAAGGGTGTCCTGAACAGGTTGCCCAGAACTCTGTTTTTTCCAGGGACTTTTATAGAGTAAAACCATGGGTTCAAGGTAGGGGAAGACTGGGAACTCACAAGGCAGATGGGCATAAGGTGGGACATTACTATAGTTAGCCAATAAGATCAATAGTTCAGGTAAAATTGATTACATTAGGGACAAATGGGAAAGCAAGTCACGCAGCAAGCGGGCATTCTTGGAGCTGTGACTCTTTGCTAGGGGATGGGAACTATTTAGGATGTCAATCCTCAGGATATGGGTGCATTTGTATGGTCTTTTGTCTTGAGGCCTGGTCCACAGCAGGAGGTGTCAGCTTCCCTGCAGTTACCAGGTGTCAGCACTGGCTCTATTGCGGACCTAGCCCTGTCTCACTGCCTACAATATTTTTGACTAACTCACTTGCCTGCTACAGTAAGATTTTTATAAACATCTGTGACCAGACTTCTCTGACAGTCTTCCACCTCAGTGGGAAAAGTCCTGAAAGGTCCTGTGTAAATTTTCAGTTGTCTCTAGATGTCCCCAGATGTCTGCAGAAATGCCCAGATATCCGGGGATCTGCAAAGATCTGTGTGCAGTCTTATCTCCTTTATGAATCTCCTGCTTGCTGATGAGGGCTCCAGTGCTGAGTTTCCTGCTGCGACTGGTGCTTCCGCTGGCAAGCAGGTTGGGGGCTGGGAGGGTCAGGTCCCGTTGGAGCCTCCTAGCTGTGTTACACATCTTTGTCCATATTTTTAAGACTCAAAATTCCTATATCAAAAGATGACCAAAACTTAAGGACTTTGATAAATTGTGTCAGAGTATCTTGCAGAGACGATACAGAAAACATCTTCCATATGTATGTGTGTCATACATAACACATATGCTATGTAATATAACACACACACATATTTGAAAGTTTTGTATTTTTGTTTGTAAAGTCTTTGAGTTATTTAGGAATTAGAACACTTTGTTTCAATTTTATTTTGATTTTTGCTTTTCTAAGTAGGTTGCAGAATTAGTATTCAGTGTTTGTAGATATTTCAAGAACAGTTTCTCTCTTTGTGATTATTTCTCTAACATCTACAAATACTAGTATGTTCTTTTTCTGAAAGAAAATATAAAGCATAGAGAAATCAAATGCTACTCAAATTCTGAAACTATGAAAATGTGACAATGGAGAAAGAAAATAGAAAGTTTTTAGCTACTCAATGACTTTCGCAGCTGGTGAGTCCACCCATGCCTATTTTTGCATAGAATGAGAAAGACACAGCAGGCTCCTTGGGAACATCAAACTGAGAAAATTGACTATGGCGTTAACAGCCTTAAAAGAATTTTTGGCAGAATGACTAAATATGCAAGAAAAATACCCTAATCTCTAGGGGAAAAAAAGCAGATATAAAGCAGATATAAAAAGGGGCAAAACAAGAATGTTGCTAGCTGTTTCCCCCATACTCACACACAACAGCCTTCTACCTGCCCAAGACTACAAAATTTAGGTACCAAAGTTTAGAATGAAAAAGAATAAAAATTCAAAAAGTTTAGAATGGAGGCTGTTAAAGCTATGAAAATTTCAGGGCACTCAGAATCAAAAGGTTTGGATGACGTGCAACTGTGGCTGGACTGTGTAGTCAGGAAGTCCCTCTTTCCTCCCAACTCCATTATTTAGTGATCCTGAGATCCTGGGCAAATAATGTGTCTCCTTTCTAATTCAGTTTCCTGTTTGTTAACAGATATAGAAATAATGTTTATTGCTCAATGTCTGATAATTCTACTTATTAGCTCTTAACCATTGTTTTATAACTATACTCTGAACATAAAGGAGTCACTTTATTGTGCATCTGAATTTCAAATGTAAAGTGAAATCGCTGGAAAATGTAAGCACACAGTGTCTCTTCTGTATCTGAATGCCTATGATTCCACAGAGACAATGCAAGGAAAAAATCACCAGAGGCTACCAAATTACCATTAGAGTAGCTTTGGGAATGATTTGAAGGCAGCAAAGTAAATCTGAAAATGAAACACTGGGCTGGGTGTGGGGTTACCTGTGGAATCCTTGCACACTGGGCAGCTGAGGTGGAGGACAACAAAGTTTGAGTCCAGCCTGGGCAACTTGGTAAATTCTTGTATCAAAAGCTTCAACGATGGCTGGGGATGTAGCTCAGTGTTATGACCCAGAGTCCAGTCCATAGTACAAAAAGAAAGAAAGAAAGAAAGAAAGAAAGAAAGAAAGAAAGAAAGAAAGAAAGAAAGAAAGAAAGAAAGAAAAAGAAAACAAAGCTAGAACAAGTGGGAGAGGAAGAGAAAGATGGAGAAAGAGGAAAAGAGAAGAAATAAAGGAAAACATTGACACAAAGTAGAAGAGTAAAAGGAGAGAAGAAAATAATTATAAATATCACCTTCATGGAGTTTTATAAATCTGCTTTTATCATCTCATACTATAATTATTTTGAATTACAACTATAATTACTGTATCAGCAGCAAAACTACAAAAACTAGTTCACTGGTTAATTTCAATAACAATGCTTTCCTTTCCAATTTCCTTTAGACAAATATAAAGTGTTCTCATAGATGCTCTCTATTCTCATAAGTACAGAAATAATAGTTACACACAATAATTTCAGCTGTCCTACAAAATTGCTTATGATTCACTTAAAATTGAGAAATGACTTCATGCTGCTGGCTTTTACGTGGGCTATAATTTGAACCATGAATCACGGATTCAGAAACATGATTTGAGTTTCAAGGATCCTGTAAAATGAATAAGGCAGCATTTTCTTGGCACAGTGTTCACAGCATTGAAAAAATTTCAACAGGTGAATTGCAAAATATGTTAAGAATCACTGTCGAATCAAGTTGTCTCTTGCAAATATTGCCATAAGTATTACTAAAATGTGACACTGCTCAGTGTCTATCATTGTGTATACTCCAAATACATATTACAGAATCAATTAACAAACTGAGGTGTTTAATGGTAATATTATTTGTCTATGTGTCCTTCACTGATAAATAATTCCTTAGGACTTCGCACTTCCCCATCTGCTCCATGGCATTACTCTTGTCATATTGATCCCACATGCATGTTTATGGCCTTTTTCTTGCTATCAGAACATAAACTCCATGAAAGCTGACACATTGGTGTTGGTGTTTTGTTTTGCATTTTTTTAACTCCTGAAATACAACTGAACATATTGAACCCTCAATAAGCCTTATTAATGAATTTTTAAATTTTCTCTTAATTACTTGTCTAAATTAGTCATGTCACTTTGAGACTCAAATTTCTCTTCTATAGTTCATTTTTCCTTAAACCTCCATTTTTTTGTATATGCCACCTATAAACTTACTGAAGAGACTTTCTGTCAAGATTACTAAGGAAATCTTTAAGCAGAACTGTGGTATTATCCACAATGCAATGTCTACTGTAGTCTTGATAAATGCAATAGATTGCTTGATATTTAAATTTATGACCTTTTGTTTAAACGAATTTGATTCAGTTTTTTTGGCTAATTTCCTTCACATTAGTGACCCTGGACACTTCCTTAAGAATAAAGGTATAATGAATTTCTGTGCTCAAAAGCCTTGTGGTAAGAACTCTATTTAATGATCCACCTAAATCTTGAGTGTGGCCTATATATCCATTAGTAGATGAATGAACAAAGAAAATATGGTATTTGTACACAATGGACTATTACTTTGCCATAAAGATAGATAAACTTGTGTCATTTGTAGAAAAATGGAAACACCTTGAGACTGTAATATTAAGTGAAATAAAATCAACATAATTTTGAAAATTGCATATTTTCTCTTTTATAAAAAATGTAAGACATAAACAAATTAAAGAGCAGAATGAAAGATAGATAATAGAAACAAGGAGATACATTTTTTCCAAAGGGAATGAGCTCTCAGGTGGAGGAGGAAAGGGAGGAATAAGGAAAGTGGAAAAAATTAAAATGTGTTATGTACATGTGCCAAGTCCCCACAAGGAAGTAATCATTATGTGCCACAAACAAATAAAAATAAAATTTAAATTAAATTACTGCTGGGAATATGGCTCAGTGTCACAGTTCCTGCCTGGCAAGCATACGGTCCTGAGTTCAATTTCCAGTATGAATAAAATAAAATAAAATTACTTGTCACTAATGTTTATTGGAAAAGGACTCCTGAAAAGTTCAGAAGAATCTACCATATTCAGTGTACTTCTCATGCCATAAATTCAATTTGTAAAACACTTTACCCCATGCATTTTGGATGCTCTTGTATATAAGGCACTTTACAAAGTATTTTATGTACAAAGTTATTTATTCCTTTAAAAAAACTGTGGCAAGTATTTTGATATCCTAATTTTAAGGGTGAAAAGACTAAAATCCATTAACTTGCTTAAAGTTACACAGTTATGGTGAGGTTGAGAACTCAAAATCAAAGATTTAACTTTGAGCCTCTTCTGTCTCTAGCCCCCCGCTTTTTTTTCCTATTTGGAGCTCTTGGTGCTTGGATTTAAGCATGTTCCATCTGTCCTATCCATCCCAGACTGAAATATTCTAACAATATGGTCATGGGACATTCCTGGTATAGATTTTCCTGTGTTATAGCAATGATCCTGTCCTAGTTACTTTTTACTCGTTGCTGAGGCAAAATACCTGATGCCCAAAGTTGGGGAAGGAAAGGTTTATTTCTTATAGTTTCTGGAGGTTTCAGTCCATACTCAGTTGACTCCAAGGCAGGGTGGCATGGCAGGGCCACAGTTCATGGTGGCTGGTAACAGCAAGGTGGAAACCAGCTAGAGAGAGAGACACACACCTTCTTCCTGCCATTATATCATATCCTGGCTCCACCCCTAGGCAGGTGTAGCACTCACACCACAAATCCAAGCACTAGACAATGAACCAATCACAAATGCATAATTGCATGAGGCTTGGGGGCCACTTACATAAACTATGACAGATCCCTTTCAGAATACAATACTTCTTGTTACTCCAGGGACAACACAAAATGGACCATCCACAAATGGGCTATGCTATTAGCCAGGTAAAGCCACTATAACAAAATACTATAGCCTTTAGGTATAAATCACCTAATTTATTTTCTTATAGTCTATAGGACACCAGGCTGAGATTATAGCATGGTACATCTATGATAAGTACCTTTCCTCTGTCTTGAAGATAGTCACCGTCTCCCTCTATCCTCAAAGCATAGAAAGAGAGTGAGACCTTTGATGAGTCTTCCTGTAAAGATGTAAATCATATCAGCACATTGCCCTACTCTTACGACATTTAACTTTACTTCCTGAAATCATCATCTCAAACTATAGACACGTAGGGAGTTAGTGCTTCAACATATGATTTTTAGGAAATACAATTTATCCCTTAGCAGACACTCAAAAATGTTTACAATTTGCCTCAGCTTTCAACAGTCATTAAAACTGTCCCATTTGCAATCCTGGGGTTTGTTTCACTTCTATTTGCTTTGTATTTGTTCATAAGTCAAACTGCCTCATGCAAAGAACACTATCTCTTTTAATGAAAGACAAATATAACTTCTGGTACTAATAAACGTGGCACTTTCCAATGTAAAGGAAAGCTTGTGTTGTAGTTAGTCTTTAAATTCAAAAGTGACCCACAAGGAGGCCCACATTCTGTTGAACATATGGTTAGATTAAGTAATGGTCTCTCGCATTGCTCCAGGATTGGTTTGTGTGAATAAGAGCATGGAGCACAGGGGTCCTGTACTACCTCTGAGAATCAGTTAGAAAAATACAGCTTCCTTGCTTCTATCTGAGCCACACCTTCTGCTTTTCTGTTTTTTCTGTTTCCTTTCCCTCTATTAATTGCTCAAGAAGAAGTTGGCTGCCATACTGCCAAGCTACTCAGACAAGCTCCAGCAAGGCCCATGTGGCAAGAAACAGAGGCTACTGATAAACAGCCAGTGAGAAAATGAGCTAAACCAACAATCAGGAAGGTCAGCTCAGAAGCAAACTCCCCAGCCCAGCCTAGTCCGGAAATGACTGCAGCTCCTGCTGACAACTGGGCCACAACTTTCAGGGAAATCCAAAGGCTGTCCAGTTCAGCTAAGCTGCTCACAGATTCCCTACCCTCAGACACTGTGCCAACTAACATACACTTGCTATTCTAATGCTGCTAAATTGTGAGTAACTTGTTATGCAGAAAAAAGTTCTGTAAACACAAACTCTCTAATTTCCAAAATAGTAGTTTATTCTACATTTACAAGAGTTCTAAAGCAGAAGTTCTTAAGAAAAAGATAGCTCTCTCTTTCAGGTGCTGATAAAGTATTGACATGAATTGCATATTGTGGGTGCATCATCTATGTGTAGCTTCCGCGTTCATTGTTCTTACATGTACAAAACAAATGGAAGTGGAAAAACACATAGCATTGCAAATGGGACATTTTACTGGCGCAGGCTTGATGTAGTGCATGTTATCATCTTTGAATCCATTAGCTAGAAGTCCATGGTATTTTCCTAACAAAAGGAAACTGAGAAGTATATTTGTTTTTGTATCCAATCAAAAGAAAAAAAGTGTGTTGATCAACCACAAAACCTTTACAAAACTGTGATTCTTGCTGTTGAACTAAAGACATTATGCTCAAATGACCCGCCTGTTGGACACTTACACTCAGAGAATGTAGGAGACTCTTTCTACGGTGTCAGTTTTCAGGGACCCCTGCAGTGCCTCACCAGTCTGCTGCCAAGTGTTACAGAACATGCCAGGAAGAAAGACTGAGAGACAAAATAGAGGTTCAGGCAGAGATCTGGGATGACAAGGTGTTGGGGGAACAAAAGGCCATGAGGCAACCAGTATTATTCACTATTCTGAGTCAAGGTCAGTGGGTTAAGGAAAGTCAGTGTTTGTGGAAACAGTAATGGTGATGACAGTGGGCTGGTGTAAGATCGGTGTCGCGCAGAAGAAGACTCCAAGGACTCAAGTCTCGTATGATGACGGGGTTTATTTCCACGCGTGTGGGGTCCACCAAGCAATCTGGCCAGGAGGACCCCGAGTGGGGTTTGTGCAGGGTTTTTAAGCTACAGAACAAAGGGAGGCGGGGATAATGCAAGCACAGGTACAGAAGCAGATGGCATTGGTTAATTTAGACGGCGCGGGTCTTGTCATGAACGGATTGGATGTTGCTAAAGGGGGGAAAGATGACTCAGGGATGAG
>PVJX010018981.1:0-35625 GCA_004027295.1 Dolichotis patagonum
AAAGAAAAAAGAAATACGTATTTAAAAAGATACTGTTTGAAGAAAGTACTACTAAAATGTGATTTCTTTACCGTGATTTGTAAATTATCATAACTATTACTCATATGCAAAAAAATACTAATGATTTTAATACATGTTTTAGTATAATTCTTTGTCATCAGTAGAAATTGAATTCCAAGGGAAAAGATAGGAAGAGATATGCACATAAATTAGGTATCAGAATGTACTCCAAACAAATGTCAGTATAATTAAGAAACTCAAACTGTAAACCACAGTTAAAGGATTTATTTTGACCTGTCATTTACTAATTATTCAAGATGTTACAGAAAATCATCATTTGCTATTTACAAAGCAAAAGAACTGTACTCAGCCATGTGTATAATCCTCTCTCAGCTGATTCGCAGGCCCTTGCACCACAGTGGGAGTGTGGCTTTCTCTGCCTCTTCTCAGTAATGGATAAAAGATATTAACTTTCACTTAAAAGGGAAATAATGAATGAAAGAAAAAGCAGCTTCTGTTTGTACATAAACACCAGACATGGAACCTAGGAGAAACCAGGGAACCGAAATAATGAGCTTAAAGCTTCAGAAACCTTTGTATATGAATCAATTATTTGAAACCAGTTACAGTATTTAAAAAAAAACTCTTCCATGATGCCGGTATATTTTCTTTTATAATATGTACTACTGTATTTATCCATTCCAGGATTTTGTCTTTCATTGTTGTTAAGCTTTTTGTTTGAGGTTTTGTACTTGCATCCTCTGATACTTCCAATTTCCTTTCTATTTGGGTTTTGATACTTGTGGTCACTGAGGTTGCATTTTGCATTTAGTCTCAAGTCCTCAAACTTTTCTTCCCTCTGAATGCGTATGAGGTTATTTAACTCTTCATTTTTATTCCATCTAAGTGCAGAGTACATGTTGTATATTTTGTTGCTTTTTGTCTTTTGTTTTTTGTCTTTTAAAATAAGTCTGACTCTTCTCGTTTTCTGCTAACTTAATAAAATTTCCAGATTTTTCAAGTGCTAATTTTTCCTTTATATTTGAATAGAATACAGAATATCACCTTGAGATTAAAATACCAATTAATTATATTTTAGAAATGTACTTCCAGTTTATAAAATTGTGTATTAATCAACTAAACTGCCATTAACAGAATTAACTACCAATCATAAATTCCAGTTGACTAGTGTAATTCTGATGGTAGGAAGTGGTACAAAATTCCTTCAACACTAGCAATTTTTGGTAATTTGTGGGAAAAAAACCCCACAATTTCTTTAATAACAAGTAAAATTTAATGAGAGAAAAGACAAATTAAACAGTGTGCATTTTTGTTTTAAAAACTGATTCTATTAATTGTAGAGTGTTCCCTAATGAGATGATAAAGATAATTATAACCTTAATTGTAACTGCTACTGTATTTTTCCAGTCTGGTTTTAATATATTTGTTTAATTATTACTCTTTTTGTCATTATTATGATTTATGTTTCCTTAAATGTCTTTGTAGCCTATATTAGCCAGAGTATATTCACTTTTGAACACGAGGCCAAAAAGTACCAGTTGTGCCCACTGATCCATGACCAACACGAAATATGAGATTCACGGGTTTAAGACATTTTCTTAAGGTACACCAGGCTTGGATGAACACCTCCACTACTGTAAGTGTTTAATTATTATAAAGCATAATTCTAGCTATTAATGTATAATGCACCACCTTAGACATTTAATATTGGTTTAAGATATGTGCATTTTTCAAGTGTATTATAACATCTATTCCTTTTCTCCCATTCAAGAAATCATTACCAGAATAAATTATGAGAATAACTTGTCTGTAGTTCATTTGGAAAGAAGTCATTTGAAAAAAAAAAAAAACAGGAACAAACTGCTAGTAACACAATTCACTGGTGACCATGGAACACTAGTATTTTTCAGGAGCCCAGAACTTCTCAAAGAGATTTCGTTAAAAAATCCAGCAGCAGCTCAGGGACCAACACCAAGGTTAATGCGAATAGGGAAGGGAGGTAAAGCAAGGTCTGGCTGCGTTCAGTTGCTTATAGAGAGGAGGAAGATGGCAGTTGAAAGTCCCATCCCTTCAAATGTGTGCTGTGTTATCGCTCGTGGAGAAAGCTATTCTGTGGATTTAATACTGTCGAGGTGGATGAGACGAGAAAGTAGCCTTATTATCTGGGTGGTATGACCACATGAGTTCCTTTAGAGGAACAGAGAAGAGGGCAAGATGGTCAGAAATAGAGAAGGAAATACCAGGGCAGAAGCAGAAGCCAGATGAATGAGATTGTTGGCATGGGGCCATAAGCAAGGCAGAGACAACCAGCAGAATCTGGGAGATAAGAAATGAATTCTTCCCTAGCGCCTGCAGAAGAGAAAGGGATGCATAAAGACCATAAATAAATGATACTATTCTCTTAGAAAAACACTAACTGTAATATTGGTCATATTAACTTTATCTTACTTAACAATTTTAAATTGTGATTAGTTTTACAAAATACATCTATTATATGAAAATAGTCACTACAAATTTTTCAGATCATTCTCACTGTACCTTTCTTCTTTTTTTTTGGTGCCAGGGATTGAACTCATGACGTTGTGCTTGCCAGGTAGGTGCTTGTGCCACTGAACTAAATCCCTGGCTTCTTTTCTTCTATTTTAAGAATTATATACACTCGTATTTTAAGTTGGAATTATTTTGTGATAATCCTGCAGCTGACCTAAGTATCTTCCAAAAGAGTTAAAGACATATTAGAGTGATACATGCATACACTTCATTACAGCAGCACAACTCATAATAGCTAAATCTCAGAAACAGCTTGCATGTCTATTGGTAGACGAACAGACAAAGAAAACATGGTTTATGTACACAACGAAGTACTACTCTGCCATAAAGAAGAATAAATCTGAGTCACTGTGTAGGAATGGATGCATCATGAGACCATAAAATTAAGTGAAATACATGATGAGATACACCAGACAAAATGTTGTATAGTTTCTCTTCTATTAGGAAACTCAAAGGACAGAAAATCTAAAGAACAAAATAAAAGACAATATGAAATAGGGATAAATTTTTAAAATATAGGGATATATGTACTTTCGAATAAAAAAGGGAACTAGAGATGGAGGGTGGAGGCAGGAAAGAAGAATGGAGAACTGAGTGAAAATGTTTTGTGTACTTGTACTAACTTCTGTGATGATCGTAATCATTATACACAGGAAACATGTAATAAACAAAAAATAAATCAATCATTGCAAAATGTAAATCAACAGAACAGGAAGTGTTTTCCAAACATACTTTTATATTTACAAAGTATCACATTAATTTTTACTCTATTTTCTCCAGCATTTCTATAAAGAAGAGAAATACTCCAGAAAGAAAATGTTATACATTGTGTCATAAATGTGTCCCTACAATTGTTGAGGGCTGTACCAAAGACTTAATATATGAATAATCACAAATTTTCAGTGGTAGAGTTGAAAAATGTTCCCAAAGGGACAGTTCAGATGCGTTTACAAAAGAAAAGATTAGGAAGGACTTCTGGCCATGTTTCATAATGTTGAAAAAATCATAAACCACATGTTTAGACTATTTGAAATTAACTAGCAGTCAGTGATTTAAAATATCTCAAACTGAAACAGTACTACATGGATGAAAACTCGGCCTGGCCCACATGAAGGCCTTCCTATCCTCAGCTAAGAAGCGGCTCGTGGGGTAAAAGTCAAATTCCACAGTGATCAGTAAGTTGAGGATTTAAATGGAACAGCTCTTTGTCTTTCTCTTCGCTGATCAATTTTGACTTAGTATTAAAATTAACACACTTAGTTTATCTCCAATAGCTTTTAAAAAAATAAACCCACGGCGCTACGTGAAGAAGTTAGAGGAAAACCAGAGACCACTTATAAGAAACACAACCAACTGGCAAAATCACTAAATCCAGTGTCTGGAGTAATGCCCCCATATTTCCCACCATTTAAGGACAGCTATTTTTCAACCATTTAGTGAAATACTCCACTTCAGACTGTGCCGTGCATTCCTTTCATTTCTGTCTAGTTGCTACAGGGCACAGCTATTCATATCACAAAGCCCTCTGGATTTACATGTGAGGGGAGCCTGCTTGAAACCAAGGTTGCATCAAAAGAGAAAGCACCCAGCACAATAGGCTGGAACAAGAGGAGGGTTGTCTGCAGCGCCTCTGGGGAACACCGGGCTGTGAGCATCCACTTCTTCTTCACATATTTATCAGGGCCACTTCCTACCATCTGCTTTGTAGGGAATAAATGGCAGGAGTGGGCGAAAATGTCATGAGCAGGGTAGGAAGCTGTGTGTGGGATGAAGGCACGGGAGGATGGGCGGGAATAACCTAACCAAGGTTCTCCAAGGTGACTGACCTTACATACCTTATGCACGCATGCACTTTGCAACCTTCAAATAGGCCTGAAGACTTGTAACAATGTCATTCTTCTGAAAAGAATAAGGTATAATGTCTCTGAAACGCATAGGGAAGTGAATATCAGCTAGAAACGAGCAATTTTAGCTTTCCTAGCTAATGCAGTATCGAAAGTTAACAGCTCAAGAAGTCATTTACAGGAAAGCATGAAAGGATGTTAAAAGGCAAATGAGTAATTAATTAAAATGTAACCTGTTATCACATTAATCATTCAAATTTACTTGTTGAAAAATAATTTTTACATGTTTACATACATAAGTATGTGTGAAAGGAGTTTAGAACTGACACGTGAAACTACATTTTAAAGTTAAACTAATTAAATCTTTTCTAAAGGACAGGCCTACCTTATTAAATAATAAAGATAAAAAACAAGATAATTATGCCCTAATATTCTGAACAGTTCTCTTATTAAAGAAAATGTAACATTATATAAAATGTATGTATTTGTGTGAGTTTATAATAATTTATAATAAAAATTTAGGTCTATTCTGTGTTATCGTATTAAAACAAGCCCTAAAATAAGATTAAACCATGTTCCAATTCTTGCCCTAAAATTTTCATGGAGGGAAAAATAATTTTACTAGTCAGACACAAGTATCTTCAGATAGGAAACAGGAATTATAACCATCTGTTCACAGGATTGTTGTGAGAATTATGTGACTATAAAAATTTATACAAAGATGTAAAATATCAAGCATATAACCACATAGCCATTCATTTTACCTGCTCCCCTTGCCTTGTGGAAGAACCTATCCTGACCTCGCATACAAGGCCGAGACAAAAAGATGTACAAGGATTTCAGTAAGAATGTGAAAGTGATACATAGGCCATCAGCTTTCAATAATTACAATATTAAAAATGTATACAGGTGTATGCCCATCAACCGTGCTAATTGAACAAGTACAAGATGCCCCAAAACAAGTAACTTATGATTAACACTGTACTTCTCAGGTTCAATTATTAAAACAGAATTCTTATTTAAATAAATTATTTCATTGGGATCTATCAAAATATTAGCCTAATTTCTTTGTGGTTTTTGTGACATTTGTGAGAAGAAATTTGTCACCTCTTTATATCACCTAGACCTAACTTTTAATGTTTCCATATGAATATTACATCAGGGCTTTTTTTTCTGTAAAAGCACAAAAATGCTTTTATCATCATAGAAATGCATTTAAACACTGCTAAAAACCAATCAAGGAATGAGAATGTAGATCTCTGGATTTTATTCATGTTTAGGATATTTAAATCTAATTTTATCAACCTGTCAGACATTTCAGATAGGCTGAGAATTTAAGGAAAAATCTTCTGTCTTATTTCTTGAATCCCTGGATGTATGAATTGCAAAGCTTCTATATGTCAACACACACAATACACTATTCCTTAACTTCAACCACTTACTATGGTGAGCCACTAGAGAGCTGACAATTTATCTTACACTGAGCAGACAGACTAATTTAGGATGATTTCTCTTTCACACAACCCCAAACACGCTGTCAGGTAGAAAGACTCAAGGAATGAAGATGTCAATTTGAAAAGCTAGTTATTATCTGAGGGTTTTCCACCTCTACACGGATACATTTCAGAGAATATTTATGCATGAACCACAGACATTGTTAGAATCTTTATAAGAGTATGAAAACTTTTGATCTGTGATCTCCTGCAGGAAGGTGAGTAATTGTTTTTACAATAAATAACATTTTATGTGTTTTAAAAATAGCTTAATGATTCCCGAGTCTTTTATGAGAATGCTTCATTAGTCAAAATTTTCACTTCTAGTAGATATAACCACAATCTGTTAAAATGATATTTACTCACCAGAGCAGTGTAATCAAGTAGTGTGCGGAGAAAACCAACTAAACTCAGAGTCACTTTCACTCTTGAAGTCTGTTTCCACTTCAACAAAGTGAAGCAACTGAAATTAATTTTTGCTAAGACTTTTTGACTTGCAATTTTGAGTTTTAATTTTTCTTTGGCTATCCTATTATAAAACGTCAAGAATGATCAATGTCTCAGAATTCATTCCAGGGAGAAATATATGTGATGCATATCCCAAAACAGAAGGCAAGACGTCAACAATCAAGCACTAAATTGTAATATTCCTTGAGAATGGTTAATGTGTTCTAAGTTAAATAGATTATGAAAAATTATCGACCTTTCCTCATTTGGAAGTTAAGCCACAGTTTCATGGACCATGTCCATGTTCATCCATGCATGGAAAAGGACTTCTGGGCACACAGTGGTATATCTGCATTCTTCCCTCACCTCTCAACAATCTGATAATCTTCAAAAGTTAGTTCCTGGAATACATTATCTCAAACATTGAATTATCTGTTCTTTTGCTAGGTGATTTTATGTATTGTATTCTTTTAATTTTAAGTATCACCTATGTCCTGATAATTCTCAAATCCCAACTTTAGATAATTCCTAGTTTATCTCAGGCTCTGACTTTTCCCTTAAATTACAGATTTGTATCGTTAACCGCCTATTTACACAATAAGCAGGCGTCTCAAGTTCAGCAGGCAGATCTGTCATCCTCCTCCTAATCCTACTGTATTCCCATTTCTCAGTTTCAATACAAGGCAACAGTGTCTAAACCCTGAGCAGGAACACACTTCTAGCAGTGATTGCAGCACTACAGTGATTACATGGGCTTCTATGTAACTAGCTTCATATGACTGTTGAGCATGTGGAAAAGATTGTATATATGTGTGTGTGTGTGTGTGTGTGTGTTTACTGCTGGTTTCTAAACCAAAAAGGAGGATACAAAGAAATGTGATGGATAAAGCTTAATACAGAATAAAAAGAAAATGGTCTATGCCTATACAATCAGTTTATTTTTATTTTACTGGATAGAAAAAATGAATGAGTCATAGAAATTTAGCTACAAAGCAATAGGGAATATTAGTTTGTAATGTTATCTTGCAAAAACAAAACAAGTAGGAGACCACGTATTGTTAAAAATATATAATATTTATTTAACAGATACTTATTGAATGCTTGGTACGTTCAAGGCACCATGGTTGGTCTTGGGAATCCTGTAGAAAAATAAACAGACATTATCCTTCATCTTGTATATATTTAATATAGTGGTGTCTTTCCCCAAGCCACCTTTCTTTGTTGGTTTGAAATTTCAGGTTTATTTCATCCTTGAAGGAAATCTGGAAAGGAATAATCAGGTGAAAACAACCACAAATGCTTTTCTCCTAAGGAAATACTGGTTTATCAAATAAGCTGTAATAATCACTTTCTCTAGAGCATTATTTTTTAAATTAAATCTGATGTTTTTATATAGCAACCTTTAGCAATGAAAGAAAATGTAATTTCAGAAAGAGCTTCAAAAGAATTCTAACTTTCTAACATAAGAGGAAATCGCTGTAAAGAATGACAATGAAATATACATTGAAAACAACCTACACTGATATACATTAGTTTCAAAATCACTACAATAAAACTTTATTACAGTTGTCAGAAAACATGGACTAGCATAAATATAAAAAAACTGAAATATTAAAATTGATAGGATAATGTGGTGCATGTTTAAGTGACACGTAGAAGAACTAAAAAGATTCAAGAGCTGATTAATGATTACGGAATTATACACTCAACTGATTGTTCTTAAGTATAAAAAGACTGAGTCTGCTGTTTATAAATACCATGATGCTTCTTTCGCTATCATCTATTAAAAAAAAACAAAGAATACTGGGTTGATTAATCAGGAAGGTTAAGAAACAAATATTCTCCTAAGAGTTTTAAATGCAGAACTCATAATTAAAAAACAGAAAGTATAGTGTCATTTATATTTAACAGATACTTTTTGAAGGAATTTTAAGGATAAGATTGTTTTTCAACTTATGGAAATATGTGTGTATCTATCTGAAATTAAAAGATAATCAGCAATATGTTCAATAATATATTATCAAAAAGTAACTGAAAACTGTACTCTTTCAACTTAGTAGTTATACAAAGTTGAGTATAACAGACTTGCTTTGCCTGAACAAAATTGAACAAGTGTATATATTTAATAATGTTTGGTTAGTTTTCTTGTAATTATGGCCCAAAGTGTCTACTCTATTCACATAGTACACAGCTCTCACAAGCACTCCAAAGAAATGCTCATAGAAATGTGTAATAAATTTCACATTATGCCCACTTCAGAGGGTGAAAATTTTCCATACCCTACCTACCAACCTGTAATAAACCATTACAGAATAAACATTTGTAAATGTACACATAAATCATCCCTGCATTTCAGACTAGTAGGAGAGTTGGTGGTTTCTTTTGTTTTTTTTGTTTTTTTTTAATCCTTGCTCTAAATATGTTTTTTAAAGCCACAAAACAAGAATAATTCAAACAAAATTCTTCAGGATATTAGGTTACTCCAACGATATTGCACATTTTTTTGTCTTTCATAGATGAATGTTTTTGGTTTAATATTTCTTTGGGTAACCATTTGTACTGCTTTCTGGATAACTGTAAACCTCTTCTCTGCACTATTCCAAGTTTTAGAAAATACTCCCTAACCAGGTGACATATACACCATCCTGTCAGAAACAGATCAGCCAAGCTTTACTACGAAAGTGCTCATGAGTTTGATTTCATTTCTAACAGCTTTCTTGCTGAGGGTCTTATGGTATCTCTAGGATTAATACCATTAAAATTTTATCTATCAGTTTATTGGCCTAATTTGTAAATGTTTTATTTTTAAAACTCACATTAAAATACATAAAATTCACCTAACAATTTTTAGTGAAATAGGTATTCGCCTTACATTCCTTTTTCTTTGACCTGAGGATTGACTTGGGTATCTATTAATATTGGACCTCTATGTGAAATTCAACACCACATCCTTTTCAATTTATACTAATAGCCGAGATCAAAATCCAGCTTTGATACTGAAGACATTAGCAATTCAAATACTAGCATGTTCATTTTTCCATGGAGCACTCCAGTAATATCATCATACTAGTATCTAATAGTAAGAATATTGCTGCTTGTGGTATTAAAAGGATTGACAACATAATTATCATTAATCTTATATCAAAATGTGATGTGAACTTAGCAGCAACTATCCTTCCTCCCTTGATTCTCAAAATCAATCCCACGATTCATTTCAACAAATATTATTGGAGAACTAGTATATGTTGTATATAGCGCTACGTGCTAGCCATGAAAAAATAAACCAGTAACATTCATAAAGCAAACTAATAGTGGGGAGGAAACAAATAACAATAATATCACTTAAAAGTGCCATATATAAGCAGATAAAAACACTCATTTTCATTAGGCAGTGAGGAATCTCAAAGTTCATTGCAGGAATTCATGTAGTTGGGCATTGCGCGATACGTAGGAACTTGTAAGATAAACCCTATGAATAGTGGTGAAATGTAGTATTCAAAGAGAGGGAGTTTATAGGTGAGACATTGTGTCATTTGTTTTTTAAAAAAACTGAGAAACTTGGTGTAACTATAAAGGAAAGTTTTAGTCACTTTGTTATGAATGTAAATTACTACATTCATTATAGAGAACTATATGGAGATCCCTCAGTAAAACTAAAAATATATCTACCATGTTACCTAGCTTTCCATTTTCTACATATGCAGACAGAAGAAATGAAATAAGCGTGTCTGAGACAGGTACACATGCCCATATTTATTGAGACAATATTGGTAACAGCTAAAATATAATACGAACCTAGGTGCTCATCAACAAATGAATGTATGAAGCAAGTGTGGAATAGTTACACAATGGAATATTACTCAGCCATAAAGAAGAATTACATCCTGTCATTTTTTGTAATATGGAGGAAGCAAAATATTATGTTAAATGAAATATTACAGTTCTATTATATGTAGTGAAGATAAAAATTGACCCAGCCATGTGGTGGTGCATGTGTGTAATTCCAGCTACTCAAGAGGCTGAGAAACAACAGTTCCAAGTACCAGCCCAGTCTAGAAAACTTAGAAATAACCTGTCTCAAAGCAAAAGCCAAAGAAGCCTGGAATGGGGCTCAGTGGCAGAGTGTCCCTCGATTGGAGTCACAGTACTAAAAAAATGTAGACATGAATGTAGAACAGTGATCACCAGAGATTGAGAATGTGCATAGGAGGAGACAGAAGGAGACTAGATTTGATCAGTCTATACTGTACTGAAATGTCACACACAACTCCGTTACGTATTGTTAATACATATTAAAAAAATAAAACACAACTTTAAAAAATGCATCACTTATAGATGTACTAGAAGATAAATTTTGAAAAGCAGAATCCAGAGAGGTTACAAAGTACCATTGAGATTGTGTCTAAAAGTTTTGGCTTGACTCTTGGGAACTAGAATTTTTAAGTGACGAGAGTCATGCAGATCTGTATTGGAAAGGATCATTCAAGAATAATCCAAGGCAGATTCACGGGCAAGAGGCAATGGGAATCAGTTTAAAGACAATGAACTCACAGTTCCAGACAGACATTGGTGAGAGCGAAAAATAAAGCAGTGAAAGTTGAGGGCAGAGAAGCAGCTGAACAGAGGAGGAAACAAGTTCAGAACCAAACATCAGTAAGATTCAGAGCCATACCTGAGGAAGATAACAAATTTAAATAAAATTCAGAGCTTCCCAGTAAACAGGTCATCGAGTGAGAAAAAGAGAATAATATTTAAGATTTCCCTTAAAAAGGAGGAACATATCTTGCCTATTTTCAGGCTCTCCAAATTCAAATGACTGTGAACAAATGAATTAATTACTTCATTCTTGCAGTCATTTATTAAAAGCCCTCATAATTCCACTCACAGATTGGCTTTTCCAGATAATCAAAAGAGAAGTGTTGTAGGCACAAATTTTTGACAGGTAATGTTATGCAGGGTGAAGTTTACTGTTCAGTATCCAAAAATAGTACTTTTATCTTCACAAATACAGACACTACTAGTTTGTGTTTTCTGAGTGACCTTTTTTCTTCAATACAACTAGATTCGCACAAGATAGTTCCATAGGACCAACTCTGCAGTTGGCTCTTTGTTCATACATGAGCATAACTTCACGTAGGGAATTAAGGGTGATCATATTTGGTAAATGAAATGTGTGTGTGTGCTTTGTGTATACTCAGAGCCTGGGTGGGGGTTCCAGCAGCCCCCGCAGACATGAAGCCTGCTCACGTCTACTCTCTTACGACCTATGCAATGCTCTCATGCATTTTACATCACCTCTAGATTACTTATAATACCTAATAAATGAAAATAGTTTTTATGCGATTTAGGAAATAATAACAAGGAAAGAAAGTCTGCAAATGTTCAGGAAGATGCACATTTTTTCAACTGTTTTTGTTCTCAATTTGGTTGAACCTGGGAACCAGGAGTCATTGATGTAAAGATCTGTGTGCCTGTGTGTGTGTGTGTGTGTGTCTCACCAGGCCATATACTAATACTATGAATGGTACGCTTTCTGGATTACGAACAGTAAACTTATTTCAACTGCCACACAATTGGTGAATTACTTTAGGTGTTAAACTTTACACACAATTCGGGCTCATTTAATAGACTGAAAATATCATTTTGCGTTAATGCTCTCATGGGCAGTAAAATGACATATTGTAACACCACGATACTGACAGCCCGAGAGGCACAAACTAATTATTTTGTGTGTGTCCCCAGACAGTCTCATTCAATTAGCTTCATGACTCAGTTCAAAAGGTGATTAATTGGCCCGTTTCATAAAGCAGAATTACCATCCCGTTCATGAAACAGGCAAAAACATTGAGAAATTTTAAATTTCAACTTAATCACCTTGTCTAAATATTAAACATGGAGAAATAAAAAGAAGGGTAATTGGCATGCAAACCTTTCCTGAGACAGAACAATTTCCTACCGGCGCTAACCCAGCGAAACGCTCTGCACACAGTACTTGTCTATCAGCACTCAGCACCTCTGGAGGTGGAATACAAAATTGTCTTCTTGCCTAACTAGTTGGAGTGATTGGGCAGGGATTAGTTATGCATGAGAGGGTATCACTAACCTCAGGAAGACTCAAAATAATGACTCTCTTTCATATCCTGAAATCCAATCATCCTCGCTAGGACTGATTGAAATGTTTAATTATTACATTGAAATCAACTGAGCTATTTTGCTCCACTTTCTTCACTATTGTATTACATTTTAAACTTCTATACCTTCGCAAAAAGTGTGCACATTTGTACACATGAACAGATTTACTACTTAGACAATCACTCTCTTGTGTTTTTCCCTACACAAATCCAAACAGCGGTCCACTAATAATGACTTTTGCAAACAGTAACACTTTTCATCAGGTAGGCGCTATATTAATTAATTGGCAAAAGTTCACGAAGGCATTGCTGTCTATAATGCGAATTCAATCGACAGATTGTCAGAAATGACAGTAGACAAAGGCCTGTTGCCTACATGTGTCAGCATCTAAACACAGAAGCGGTGAAAATGAATTTCAAAGCCAAGCCCTTGGAGCCCAGCCCTTGCTCTTATCCGTAATACCATTTTCTCCATTTTCTACTTTCTTACACTTTCAGGTTTCATCACCTCCTGGGCTACTCAGCTCTCCACCACTCCAATACTGGAGCAGGTCAACCTACAAGGAAGAGATTTATCTTGGTTCACGGTTTCAAAGTTCTCAGCTCACAGTCACCCAGCTGTGGTAGCAGCACAGAATACGGTCGACCAGATGGAGAAAAGCTGCAGCGAGAAGGCTGCAGGGTGCCGCAGAGAAGGGATCACAGGGCCCTGCGTCCTTCTCAAAGGCACAGCCCGCTCCCCTGAGGACCTCAGCCTCCACCTTTTAAGGACTCCCCCACCTCCCAATAGTACCACCAGCTGGAGCCCACGGCTTTGAAACACGAGACTTGGCCAAACACTTCAGAACCATGCATGGCCCTACTCCATAATCCTTCTACACTGTTCCCCATTCTTACCTCAATGAGCCACATCCTGATTAGGTCTCAAACATTCATCTGTATCTTTCTTATCCTCTCCCACATTCTTTTTTAATTCTAGTTGTTTATGAACATTTTTCTTCTATGTCAATTTCCATATAACATTCAAAATTAATAGAAAAGTGATAAGCTAGTGCTCTAAAGAACACAGAAAATAACTGCAAACTTCAAATGAAATATAGATATAAACACTAGAGCGCCCAGGTTCTAAACTCTCCGACTCAGCACTTATTTTCAACCTGATTTTACATGTTAGTTATTAAGCATTCAGAGTTAATTAATTTTGAATATGATTATTAGTATTATTGTGCAGTTAAAATTGCTTCCTCTTCCAGGAGCACGTGTAGGGAATTGTTCATACTGACTTTCTTTGTAGTCACTGCAATGGGGAAACAGGACGGCTTATGTAGTATTTATCCTCTCTGCGGAAGCTGAGTGCAGAAACACGTTTTTATACTTGTGGTCTCCAAACTGTGGCAGCAGCACCTAATAGATTCCTAAATGCATTGTGACAAAGTGAAAATTTGTTTTACATCATAAGATCTGGGCAAGGATTTCAGGCAAGGATTCCAGGGAGAAACATGTGCTAATTGAAATCACAAAACAAAAAGAGAAAAATACCTATGAAATAAATTTTTTACATAACAAAGTCAGTAGCTTTCAGTAACATATTACACATAAGGGTATTTAGCTTTTAATTTCCTTTTTCAAATATTGCTAACAATGCACTATAATTAACAACAATGAAGAGAGTAAGGAGATAAGCATGCACAAAGTACTCTGAAAATTATCTACTCTTTTTGCAATTTGGAAATAAAGCTACCATTAATTTGGCACAAAGATGAAACTTTAGCTTATGCTATTCCATACTAGGCTGACTACAGATAATAACAGTGTGCTGTGTATTTAAATTAAAAAAAAAGATAAAGGAAGACTTCCAGTATTTTATCATGAAGAAATGATGTGTTTGAGAAATGTGTTTATTCTGATTTTAAAATTCCACTACGTATGTGTATGTGTAAACATTACATGGTACTCCATATATACAGACAATTTCTATGTTTTTATATATCAGAAAAATAAAATTAAAAACAATAAAATGATCTCAATTTTGGTAGATGGGTGCAACTGTTATAACTTACTAATTCTGAAATTTTTGTACATTCAGCATTTGTTTTCCTCAGAGGTCATAAGACCATCTAATAAGATTTTATGTTAAAGTTTTGAATTTAACTGAACAGTACCTATTAAATTCTATGTGGCACTTTTAATAATGTAAAAAAGCAAGTTTTTCAGGATATTATGAGATTTAACCATTATGTGTCTAATGTTCATGTTTGTTCTAAATTATTTTTTTAAAAAATACAGCTTAGCTATGCATTCTGCTAATAAAAGCCAATTACAAAAATCCCCTGAAATTATACTTTAATGAACTATAAATGACAGTTTGGAAGTCATAGAATATAAAATAAAATGTTTTCACTTATTTTATTGATGATACTCTTTGCATTTAATTACTCCAAGTATAAAAGCTAGGCAATGAGAGATAGATGAGAAAGAAATCAACCAGGACGCTAATATACCTGAGAAATCACAAACAAAACAGGGACTCTGAGTGTTAACACAGTATGTTACAAACATGGCACTTTTTAAATAGAAGTTGAGTGAATGGTTATTAATCAAAACATACGAATACAGGAAGCATGAAAGAATAATTACTCTCAGCGTAGTTAATATCCTGGTAACTGTGCCTGTCTCGCGGTGGTAATAACTTCACATTGCGCTGGCAGAGAAAAGCTCTAATTGATTTTGGTATTGTTGTAACAGCCACCATGGTATGAATGAGTATCTCGCACTGGTAAAGAGATCATCACTGGCATCACAGTAACTTGTCCTGTGCTTCAGTGGGGGCGTGGGTGCTGGAGAACCATGCTCGGTATAAAGAGATCCATAAATACATTTTCCGGGAATCTTGGGATTTCCCTAGGGTTCTGTCCTTATCCATTTCCTCTTCTTGGTCACAATCAACTTGTTGACGCTCATAAATTCAACATCCACAAAATTTTCTCCAGCCCTGCTCTCTCCCGAGGGAGTCTAGCACTTATGTTCAGTCACCTAAAGACATCAGGAGACACTACAGCACAGTGTTCCGGGAATGCTTTACATAAACTCACCAAAACATAAACGAGCGACCACTCACAGGTGGCCGCGCTCGTCTGCATCAGCGTCAGCATCTCCTAAGCACTCAGCCCAGGAGGACTGGGAATCTTCTTCGTTCTTGCTTTCCTCCATCACCCACCTCCCCGACCTCCCTCCAGCTCTTCCCGTCATACCTTGACGGAGAGACAGACAACCTGTGTGACCACGGAGGCCCTTTGCTTAGCAGACTCATATGCGTCCCTAGCTCTACTTGTATCATGTTGAAATTCTGAGTTATTGAATAAGAGATCACATTTTCTTCCACTGCATATTATGCAGCCAGCATTGCCTCCCACACTCTTTGCCTTCTGAAAAACCTGTTTAGCTTCTAAACCTACCATGAAAATTTTCACTTTTCTCATTATCGTACTATTAGAAATACCCCAAATCCTTGAATACACGTGTCTGTTGCCTCCCCAGCAAAGCTAAGTTAAGCACTCCCATATTAATACAAGGTGAGTAACATACACTAGAGCTCAATAAGAAGACTGTTTTCATTATCACCTATTTATATATCTCAGATTCTATGAGCTCATGGAAATGGAGGAAGCAGGGAATATTTCATAACTAATACAGTAGCATGGAAATAAGTTATTTAATTTTTTAAAAATTGTTTTATGTTTATTGGTACAATTTAGGTGTACACGATGGCCAAATTCATTATAGGGAATTTATATCTGCACATGATATATCTTGATTACTTTTTCCATTCCTATCCCCACTTTTCAAACTCTCTTCCTCTCCATTCACAGAGCTCAGTTTTCATTTTATCCCACTTTTCTAATTTTTTCTTTCCCTTCCTTCCTTTCCCGTTTCCCTTTTCCATTTGAACAGTTTTTTCCTATCTCACAATATCTATTGCACATTTATGTTCTTATTTACATTTTCAGTCTCTCACGCTAGAGAGATGTGATATTTACATGTGTGTTCCATTTATTTCACTTATGATTTTATAAATCAATAGCATGATGAAAGGCAATACAGTAAGTAGCTCTGCTTTTTAGTCTACAAATTAGTGTGTTTTCCAAACAAAAGGCTATTGGAGCCTTTTTAATGAAATAAAAATAATAAAGCTTGCATTACTAACACTGGATCCCAAGCAGGTCTCCATTAATTGAGTTCTCCCTAGTGCCTTCTTAACCCTCGCCCAGTCAATCGCTTTCATCTCTAAACTAAAGCTGTGGAATGGGCTTTGTTGCCTTTGTCCATGTCCTTCTCCACAAAGCCTCCACTTTCACAGATACAAACCAGACCGTGTACCCAGAACAATTACTCTTGGTCTATATCCTCCAGATCTGAGTTCCTTGGTGATGTCTGGAATCATTACTTGGCCCAATAAATTAAATAGAACCTGCTGCCAAACACACATGTGCACACACACGGGTGCATGCACACACCTTTAGTGTCTGTCATTACACTGTGTTTTAACATTTAGCTCAGTTTGTAATTTGCGCCCTTTGAAGACAGCTATATGGTTACCTCTTATGTCATGATAAAGCAAAACCTAAAGGTAATACTTCAGAAGTCCATATTCAATCATGAGGAATTTAACTACTGTTTTTCTGCTTTTACTTGTGCTGTCACACAAGAATGATCTTTGGAACATAGGTTCTTATGTATTCCCAACTCCTTCAGACTCAGTTGTTTCATCTAAAAAATGGACTGGTAACGGTAACACCTTCAGGTAAACATTAAATGAATCAATCTATGTGAAACACTTGGTAGCTTGTTTGGTAACTTCTAAGTACCCAATAAATCTCATCCAACAATAACAATCGCTCAAAACTTTCTTAGGTTCTGGAAATCACAGAGACATGAATAAAAATCACAGGGCACTACCAAGTTCTGACTGGAAGGCAAAATCCAAAGCCCAAAGACATCTGTGTCTGTCTGTCAGGCAATGGGACTGATTCTCATTAGTTTCTCTCTGGCACAAATTTTCCTCCCTACACTTCTGGCACTTTGCTAGCTATGCAAAATTACACCTCTGATGTAATCAGATAAAGAATGCAAAAGGAATCATAACAATTAACGTGTCTGAGAAATAGGCTCCGAAGGTACATGTGCAGCACACCCACAGGACCATACAGTTCGCATTTATCTCTGTTTATATACAAGTCAATTAATGAACCAAAGGGCTCTGAATCTTCTCCTAAGCAGAGACTATTTTCACTGAAAGTTGCCCAACTCCTGTAATTCAAATCTTTCTTCTATGGTGACCTCTAAATGAAAAGAAAACATGTTTTTAAAAAGCCTTCTCTTCTTGAATATTTCCACTTTATTGCTTTTGAATGGCCCAAGTTCAAATGAGACAATTAAGCGCTGTGTCTTTTTTTTTGTTCCGAGGCAAGATGGAGGTAATTTGCTGGTTCGTACATCTGCTTCCTCATCAGCACAGTGAGGACTGGCTAATTAGGGGATGGAAACAATATGGTCATATGGATAGGCCAGATTGCTTGTCACTCAGTGATTCGAGACATGGGCTCCGCTCACAGGACAGAAATGTGTATCCAGTCTCTGGTATCTTTCCTGCAATGCAAGAAAAACGAAGAGCAGGGAAGTGTTCAGATGTTCATCTGCTTATTTTTAGCATTCATCCTGGGAATAATCCTACCGGGCTCTGTCATTCATTTTGTCTTTACATGAGAATTACTTATTAGAAAGCTTCAACCAAAGCTAGTAATTTCCATAGAGAATACAAAACTTAACAAAACTCACTTGAGTTCTGGTCAGCTCATTCTAATTGATTACTGTGAAATATTCACCAGAAAAATGTGGTCAACAAACAGGTAGAATGTGTCTCATATTCGAAAAAGCCAAAGGAGCTAAACAGACTCATTAGGAGATAATTAACATGTGAAAAATACATGACTAATGAGAGAGTTTATACCAGACATGTTTTCTGACAGCACTCTGTTTTACCACATAGAGGAGGTAAAATTCAGACAAAAGAATAGCCTTTCACAGACCTGGCTTAGAAATATGAGTTAGGACAGTTAGGCTATCTCTCTGGGGCATATGAACTTACAATGCAACGAAGGAAGCATGGAAAATGAAGTGGAAAACATGCAAACATAGTTTCACAAGAAAGTGCAAGAAAAAGGTATAAATATTTGTAAGCGAACAAGTATAGTAAGATACTTTGAGCTTAGATAGATAGAGAGCAGCATAAATGGAGGGCAAGAGAATGGTTACTGTTCTTTTCTGTTTTTGTTTTTGGTACCAGGGATCAAACTCATGACCTCGTGCTTGCCAGGCAGGTGCTTACACCACTGAGCTAAATCCCCCAGCCCATGGTTACTAGTCTTGACAGCTCCAGGTTCTTGTTTTCCTGCAGGTTCTAGGTCCCTAATACTTAGGACACCAGTTCCTGAGCAGCCTGATTTTTGCGCACGTCCTATCCTTAGATTTTCCAGAGACCGCTGTCCCACTTATTAACCATTTCATAAAATGAACGCTACTAAAAGTTGTCTGCGTTAGGTCACCAGTTTTCAAGAGGTAAGTAAAGAAGTGACTGGTTCAAGATAATTTCATCTCACATATACTCAGAAATAGTGCAGATAGATCCCTAAATCTCCATAGATCAATTTGGGGTGGACTGGTGGCTCCTCCTCATCAGCTCTGGCTCGGGATTCTCACATCTGCTACGTCCCCTATCCTCACACTAAATCACACACTTCGCATCACTGTGAGCATTGTGGTTGCCCCAGAAGCTCCTCTACATATTTATTCTTTAAGGTGCTACATATTCAGGGATACTTGTAGGACTAAAGTACTAAAATTTAGGGTTAGCATGACTGTGCCATTACAGCAAATAACTTCAC
This sequence comes from Dolichotis patagonum, assembly GCA_004027295.1. Classification (NCBI taxonomy): domain Eukaryota; kingdom Metazoa; phylum Chordata; class Mammalia; order Rodentia; family Caviidae; genus Dolichotis; species Dolichotis patagonum. Next base: position 19,428 of record PVJX010018981.1, read on the forward strand.
ACCAGGCATCTCTACTGGTAAAATCCTTCAATGATTCTTCTCCTAAAAGCACTTCCACTCATTATATTTCTATTCAAGCCCCACCTTCCTGCCCTCTTATTAAGTCTCCTTCTTCTACTAAGTCCCTCTCAAAGCCTCCAGATCCTTGTTCATCTCTTAGAGCTCTTTCTCTGACTGTACCCACACAGACTATGGCCAGGGAATCTCATTTCCCTACCCCAAGAAGTAGGTCAATGAAATCATGTTCCCCTCAGAAGGAATACCAAGTTTGCAATTTGAGCAACTTTTTACTGTAAGAGTACCCAACTTTGAGTACTTACAGTGTGTCAAGTGCTATAATTAAAGCCATTGAGTCATTATAGTTTTGTATTGCCCTTACCTTGAAAGTTCTTTTAATATCTGTCTTATTGATGAGAAAATTTGCCCCAGGTTCACAATATTAGGTTGTGCTATGCAACCCTAGAATCTATAATAGAGTCTAACTAGAACCAGTGTCTGCTCACAACCACTCTGATTGTGCCAACAATTGAGAGTTGGCTCACTTGAAACTTATACAATAAAGGTGATGTGCTGAAGCTTGAAAATGCACTTGGAATTTCTTCAGGACATGCACGCTGTGAGAGACATAAGTTATTCACTACATCAGCAGGAGGGAGCACATGCAGAGGTTTTGATAAAGCAGATATAATTTTAACAAAGCACTTTCTGATGATGTTTGCTACCTAGTAACAAGTCCTGGTCTCATAAAGAAAATCTCCAGTGCCAGCTCATGTTGTTATTTGAGAGACATTCCTACATTCTAAAAAATGATTTTTTTTTCTGTCATGTTTACAAGCAAAGAACACTGCTAGAGGTACTTCTGCATGTTATAGTGCTCTCAAACAGAAGGACTTAAGAGTCTCACTTCTGATTCTTAGAGGGTTAATATTATCTTGTTCTTAGAGTGTCAAGAATTTCGTTTGAACGCTGCCTCTAGGCAAGGGGACAAACTGTAAGGAAGATAACATATTTAAAATACCTAACAATTTAGCATGAATAATGTGTTTCAGCTATTAATAAAATATGACATTTCATTGAAAACATGTAAAGCAAAAATGACTTGCAAAATTAGGACTTATTAATAGATGCGTACTGCCAAGTACACTTTCCTAGAGAGAAACAGTGTCTGTCAAGAACTTAGCACACAGAAGAAAGCTGAAGGAACCCAGCAGAGTTCAGCTAAGGAGTGCAAGGGAAAAGGAAGAGAGGAAGGCACTGTGTCCCCCACAGCTTCCAGAGCCTTGGAGAAGCACTCAGATTTCACTTAAGAACCAAGAAAGCTTTCAGGGTAAGTGGGTAATGCTCCTCGCGAGTCTTCAGATCTGAAGAGCTACTGTTTGTACCCCCATTTAAAGACAGCCCCTCGAGACAGAGCACAAGTGTCACGTAGTACGGGTGTTAGCATGTCTGTGAGTTGACCTGTGCCACACTCCTGCTTGTGCCAATCGTGGGAGACACCACAGGGAGGGGACAAACAAGCCACATGTGCCGCTGGCATCGTTGACGCGCTGCACAGCCACCGCCTCTGCCGTGAGCATCTTAAAGCTCTGTTCTCGGCAGTTACATTGTTATGTCTGATTATATATTTAAGTTCATTGGGCGGCTTTTAAAAAGAAATGACTTCACACTACTAATCTTATGATTACGCAGTCAGCAGCTAATAACAATGTGCTATCTGCTGGAAGGAATATACATTTCAGGCCAAGTTTCCTGAGGCAGCTTTTGAATTAACACAGACATAATTGGCCTCTCAAGTTTTAAAGCTTTAAAAATTTTGCATTTTTTAGCAGAATTTAGCATGCTGCTATAAAGCCACCTAAGTATCCACTCTAAGACCTTAACTACTTTTGGACTATGTGTGCATAAAACATGTATATACAAACATGCATAAATATAAGTTAAGGTTATTGTATTCTATACCACCTATAGCATATTTATGATGGACCACATATATTCTATACTATAAATATATTATAAAATACATATGGCACATAAGTTATATATGATATACAATATAAAGCTTCTAATTAATACACATGTAAGTTATGAATCTCACACACATACATATGCTTTTGAAAGATTATAATGCATTATTATACAAAACATCTTCCAAAGAGTGAAATCTGTTCACTGTTTGATATCAAAAATAATTGTATGCAAATTTCATACCATAAAAATTCCAAAATACAAAAAGCACAAGGAAGAGGGAAAATTTTTATTCCAGCATAGAAACACTCCAGGCAGAGCCTTTCTTTGTGCATGTGCCAATGTGAGCAAAAGAGAAATTCTAAAAGAGGCTCCTGAATTTTGAGTCAAATTGCAGTTCTCTAATATCAAGTATTGGGCCAACAGTCAATTTAACCCTACAAATCCCAAACTTGCCCACTCTACAAGAATATGGTTTGCAAAGCTAAAGTGAGATTAAAGGAGGTAATACTTTATGCCTCAATGGAGTTCAATAAATATAGATTTCTTCCTTATCTTTGTTAGATAATTGCTTCAGTAGCAAACAAACCATGAAAGTACTATTCATAGCAATGTTTCCCAAAGAAACTCACAAATGATTGGAGAAGCATAACATGTGTAAAAAAGATGCTAACTATTCCTATTCATGTGTTTCCAGATTGCAATATAAGATGAGTAAAACAGTTATACATTGGCAAATTATACTTAGATACACATGCCATATGGGGTAGTGGTTTGTAGCTCTTGTCTATACATCAGGCCTAGGGATGTAAGCAACAATCCAGGCTGGTGAACCCAAAACACAAACCTCTAAAATAATGACTCTCATCAGACTTCTGATTATACACTCGGCAGATTTTTATTTTCAGTTTTTACAGAGTTCTTTTATCATTTAAAATAGAATTAATTTCAAACCATGTTGAAATTAACTGACCAGGCTTCAAAGCCTCAGCATGTTGGTAAGGAGATAGGTTTCACCCGGAAATCACTGCATACCAGCTAAACCAAATTTAAAAACAAAGCCAAACTCTAACAAACAAAAGTATCCTGCCGAGCCTCTTACTGAATGTGTTAAAGTCTGCAGAAATAAATCTACAATTGAGTTTTCTTACAATATGAAGTACCTTTTCAGCAAAGGGAAAAAGGGAATAATAAGAAACAGAAAATGTGGTAACACAATCAGTCACAACTTCCATCATTTGGATAGCAATTTAGAATTATTTTAAAGTCTTCACAAGTTTGATTCTTATCAATATCCAGAGATAAATTTTATCATTTTATAAGTGAAAACATTAAAACTCAAAAATATTTAGTAACATTTTGGGTATCACATAAAGCAAAATTAAAAAAGAACCTTAAAAGTTTAGCAAGATAGTTGCAGCTACAGAAAAATGAAATAGTTAATTCATTCATTTTTCTGAAAACTTAAAACAAGTGATTAAAGCGTATAGTCAAGGTTAGACAGGTATTGTACAGAATGTCTGTTATTTTGCAGCCTAGCATTTTTGGCCCCTTATCATTTCAGCTCATGAGCAGATACATAGAACAGAGTGAGTGTCCAGAGACCAATCATTTCTCTGCCCTCTGTGAGCTACAACCAGGAAGACAGACACCCATAGCGGGATGACCTAACCCACAGTATTCCAAGAGCAAAGGTCGCACCATCCGCTGAGCCTCTCTCCCTGTCTCCCTGTGAAATCAACTGGAACAGATGACTGACAAGATGTTCTCAGTGTTCATAATTTTTGCAGGAAAAAGATTAAAAAGACAAGTAAAGATCATTCAGGATTCATCAGGATTTTTATTACATTTTAGAGGTGGACCCACTTTTGTCATATAAGCCTCACTGAATTTCCCATTAAAATACTTACTTCTGTCTAAAGATACTTCCATATGTTCCTAATGTTATAAATTTTGTCATTTGAAAACTTCACGAGTGCTAAAGATATTCTAAATTCCTCACATTTGTCCCTAGTAAATAAAGTTAGCTATAATATTTTCAGGCTCCATACCTAATTCTCCACATTTCTTCACTGAAAATCATCTAAGATTCAGATACTAAATATATTGATTTAGATCCTCACCTCTTCCTAAACTCTTCTGAGAGCCTCAACTATCTTTTATATATCAGCTATTAATTTCAAAATTCAGAATCTTGTCAGTATGCTCCTTAAACATCTTGTTTCTAGAGACTGATGCTTGATCTAGATACTAGTTATGCTCAGTTCGTAAATATGCATCAAGCTGTAGACTAATGACGTGTCCATTTTCATGTTGATATACTTCAATTTTTTAAAAAAAATCTAATACTCAAAATCCTAATTCCCAGTTGTGACGTCTAGATTGTCACTTCTCTTTTGTAAAACATATGTTTCATTCAGCCAAGTAAAAGTATCAGAAAAGATTGAAAATAAAAGTTTAATGTGCCCCAAACTCAAAACAAGATTTCTGTATAGATACCATAGTGGAATCACAACTTCTCTTTGTATGATCCAAGTTCCTAGTATCTTTTTCTAATCTCTGTATAATTCATGTGTTGGCCAGTGTAACAGAGTCCATAAAAATATAAAGAATTGGGCTGGAGATTTAGTCAGTGGCTCAAGCACTTATGTGGTAAGTACAAGGTCCTGAGTTCAATCCCCAGTACCAAAGAAATTGAAAGGTAAATATTTAACACTGCATCAATATTTGAAGTAATCAAACATTTGCATGAAAGAAAATTTTTGTGGCCATGTTGAGTTTTCATCAGCCTCTCACTTCTTTGTTAGATTTACAAGGAGAATCATTAAGAAGATAAGGATGTTTTTAAAAGCCTAGTGTACAATAAGTTATCTGTATAAAAACAAACAAACGAAAACAAAAAACAAATCAGAGGCTCCTTCACTTGGAAGACCAAAGAAAACTGCTTTAGTTCTGCTTCAAAAGCTTTTGGGTACAGGTCACCTTACACTTCACATCTTCATCTGTCTCCTTCCTACCCACACCAGTCACCCACCTTTCCTCCGCTGTTCCTACTAAACCATTTGCTGTTCCCCAAAGCTCACAATCACCCCTCCTGGCTTCCTCTCTGTCACATGCCTCTCCTGACACCAGGCATGGTGTGGTGGCCCCGTTTTTTTCCCAGAAGTCCTTCTGCTCACAATTCCTGAGCGTGACTAGGTGGGATTGAGTGGCAGTGCCCTCTTTCTCTGGCCTCAGTGACTGTGCCAGCAATAAACAGATCGCCACAGGGCGGCCATTTATTGTCCTTCTCCAATACGTCCGTGCTGAAAAGGACTAAGCCACCATAAAATGATTTCATTAACAGAGAAAGGAGGGATAATGAAGACCAGCCAGAAAGTAACAGATGAAATGTAGCCAGTGTTTCAGTAGCATGGAGACTGATTCTACTCACTGAAGTTCTAGAAAACCCTTAATTTCCATAGTTTTTTCTTTAATCTATCAGATCCTAAATTGTCCAGGCTGGGACACCCTCTCCGTCTCCACCTCCAGTTCTTTCAGAGGTAAAAATAGCACCACCCTGTTTAGCACTGCCTCATCTCCCCAGTAAATCACAGGAAGCTGCAGCAGTTTGAACTGAGTTGAGTAGTGAATTGTCTTAGGACAGACAGAAGCACAGCGAAGTGAACTGCAGACCCGGGACCAATGTCCATTAGGCTGAGAATCACAGGTGATGGGATTTGGAAAAACAGTGCTACTTCAAAGTAATGATGTACTCTAAATTTGTATGGGTGTTGGTGTTTTGTTTGCATTGATTTATGCGTTTATTTCACAATTGGAAAACCTATTTTATAATGAATTTTTAATTGGCTTTTAAAAATTGTCCTATATTTAAAGTAATTATTTACAGGGCTGGGGATGTAGCGCAGCGGCTAGGCGCTTCCCTGGCAAGTGCGCAGTCGTGAGTTCGATGCCCAGTACCAAAAAATAAATAAACAAATAACTGCTTAAAGCATTAGACTCTCAAACCTCAGAGAGAGAGGAAATAGTTGCTACTTGCACATTTTTTCCCCTTTTAAAGTTTTCACTGTTACTCATGTTTGCAGAAACTTGTTCTCAGTCATTTTTTTTACAATACTATAGAGCTGGAAGCAATTACTAAAGTACATGTTCTCTTGATATGTTTTATATCTCTGATTCTACAGTAATAAAGACAGCAGTGTCAGAAATGCTTATTTTGCTTTGATTGGGGAGAAGCAAGGGATTATAACAACATTAAACATTCTGTTTAAAGCTGTAATTGAGTAACAGAAAATGTCCTAATTATATATTGTAATATTTCTATATGCCAAATATCTTCTCCCACTTCTATTTCCCTTAAGGTCAGAATAAATAAAAACTATCTTTTATGTTTTATCTCATGGAAAAAACACTTTAAAATCCTTATCAGAATGTACAATTGATTTGGCAGACTTTTCTTCTACAGTAAGAGAATTTAAAAGAGAAATAACACAAAGTAAAACTAATGCTTTAAGTGGAACCCTTAAAGAGCAAACACACTTCACAGAAGAAAAAATTAATATTTACGACACACTCATCAGGTAGGACACTTATTTATTCATGTTTTTTAAAATTTCAACAAATACCCTGTGTACCTATATTCGGGTCCAGTATTTCAGGGTCTAGAATTACAACTGTGAACACAATACATATCACATACCATCTGAGACATTAGAGTTCCAAGGAGGAAAGAGAGAAACAGCAAGTGTCGATTGCTATGACAGCATAAAAGAGAGGAACCAAATACAGTAATATGGTCATTTGTCTTACAAACTTAACCATACATGCAATTATATCCTTTAGAGCACTTTCTTTTCCTGTGTTACAGTAGCAATTACACATTTTGGGTTTTACTACTCCTGCATTTATTACTTTTTACACTAGAGACACAATGCAATATTTATAAATATGTTTCTTATTTATTTCACTAATGAGGATAGTCTCAAGTTGTCTCCATTTACCTATAAAGGCCTCAAGACCATCCTTCTTCATAGCTGAGTAATATTCCATTGCATAAAAATACTGCATCTTTTTCATCCACTCTGCGGTTGATGGGCATCTTGGTTGTTGCCAAGATTTAGCTATTACAAATTGTGCTGCTATAAACAGCACAATTGGATATGACCTTTTCAGTTTTTCTGGGAAAATACCCAGGAGAGGAATAGCTAGGTTGAATGGAGTTTCCAGTCCTAGTCTTCTGAGAATTCCCTATACTGATTTCCATAGTGGTTGCACCAGTCTACACTCCCACAAACAGTGGAGCAGTGTGTACGATGAATGACCATACTACTGTTTTTGTTAGATCGTGGAGAACTGTTGGCAGTCTCATTGTTTGAATGTCTACTTTATGCGTTTTAATTTTGTAACTTGAACTATTTCCTAGATGACAGTATATAGGTTATCAAGTAATGATTTCTTAGTGTTTTTTTGTTCTTTTCTTTTCCTTGGAATTCTGCATTGTTGCTACCCTTTTTCCTGTTTTGGTTTGTTTTGTTTTCTCTTTAAATAAATTTTTTTTAAAAAGAGAGAGGAACCAAGAAAGCACGGCTTAATATCAAGACCAAGCTTAGCTGACCTTATCCCCACCCTCACCACCACCCAGTCATGAGCCTGCTGCTATCCGTTTTTGCAATGTGGAAAACAATGTTTCACAGAGTTATTCTCAAAGCATGACTTTGCTTCCCTTGTCTTCTAGCCTCCTTGAGATTTCTGCACTTCGCATCTCCAAGAAACCACTTATTTTTCACTTTGCTCAATGACGTGTGCTCACGGCTGAGCTCATTAGGAAAGCAAGCGGCATTCATGTTAACTTGGTCACCTCCGAATCAATCCTCTGAGACACAGCTTCCAACCCCACTGTTCCACCTGAAACACTCCTGGCTCCCTGATAACCTCCACACGGCCAGAACGCACAGTAGCCTCCTATTTCAATTCTTCTCCACTTTGCTGCATTATCTGACAACTGGAATCACTCCTCTTCTCCAAAAACGCTCTCCTTTTGTGTCTCCTAGAACAGCACTTATGGTTTGCTTTTCCTTCTGTTACCACTTTTTCCTCAGTTTCCCCTCTGCGATCCTTTTTGTACACTAAGTCACCCCCCATGACATCTAGGGAAGACTCTGAGTGTTTTGAATCCTCACTACCTTCACTCTTCACTTCTGAAATCATCCCTAGTGGCTATGAACTCTTAAATATCCCTTTAACAATCACCACCATAAAAGGTCAGTTCTTCATCTGCACCCCCTGGACAATTTAGCCTTTTAATTACACTCATTCTTTTATCTTTAACACCTGAGGTCCATTTACCCTAAGTTGGGGATGAAGTAAACATTTTTGCAAACCACAAATCTGAACTGGTCATTTCTTCCCACTCGTTCAGAGATAGTTTTTGATCAACAGTAGGAAATTTATTGATAGTGTATTTCAAAGAACACTAGCAAACTGCAAAGTCAGGATTTGGCTTACAATTGAAACTACCTCTGGGGAACTTCAGCAGAAAAGAATTTATTGGAATGTTACTGATAACTCACTGAATCAACAGTAAGAATGGATAACAAAGTTTGGGGAGAAAAGAAGAAAATAATCACTTTGGAGAACCAACCAAGTAATCAAAAAGAGGAGGCTGAATTCCCACCACAGACACACTTTGCCTACAACTGCCTCATCTTTGTAATGGTCCCAGGACACAGACCATCTTGAATCAGGTATTTATTCTTTATACTAAAAGGGTTAAACTCATTGCAGTTACCTTGAAAACTCTCTGCTGAACCTTCTCATTGTGCTACTTCCTCAAATGATGTCTTGGGGAGAGGTTTTTGACTGTTCACATACAGGACAAAGGACAGAGAAGGAAAATTCACCCTTCTGCTCTTCACACTGGATGAGCCACTCCCCTTTCCTAAGATGCTCCCCCCCAAAGCACCGCATTCTTTTGCTAGAGTAATTCATAAAGAAGACATCTCCAGACAGCTCAACCTAATTAAGTTCTCTAAAAGAAAAGAAAATGCACTACAAAGTTTAAACGACTAATTACTAAATATGAGAGACAAAATAAGACGTAGCTGTCTTAAATGCTCTTTCCCCTCTATATATCACAAATTGGCCTGATACTTAGGGTTACGGGTATTTTCCTACATGTACACAATGAGACTAGGGTTGACCCATTAACACCCTAACATCACACGCCTTTCTCTGGAAGCCCACTTTGAGCTGTTTTCTTGTCCTCCTGGCAGACAACGCTGGGGCTGAATTAAGATTCATTAATAACTGGGATACTAAACAGAACTGCACTGGCCAACCCTCTCCCCGCTTCCGTGACCCCTAAGAGAGCCATGAAAGTGAAGCCAGCACTCACCTGGAAACAGTCTTCCTCAAGCCAGTGAAAACTTGGGAGATGTCTCTCTTTCTAGAGCTCATCAACTTTATCCCATATAGGGAAGATTTACAAATGTAAGAAATAAAAATATCTATTTTGCCAGATTACAGTAGCCAATAAAGTCTAATTTGTCATACATTTAAATAAAAACAATTATCATCAGTACTCAGATGTCAGTAGAGCTAGGATTTCTCTTACAGGATGAGGGGTGCATTATTCTATGTAGGAATAATTTTGCATAGTTTTTACATGCTGAATAGTTGTCAAAAAGCATAACATCAAGCTTCTTAAACATAAACGGAAATATAGGAGAGTCCTCCACTGTTTACAACTTTTCTTGCAGCCTCAAACTAAGCCACTCCAATGGTTAAGGGATTATGCTCCTTTACAGAGTCATGAGGAATGTGTAGACTCATCTTTTATCATTTCCTTTTCTCCCTGTATGTTTCAAGAGAATTAAGCTCTAAGAATATTGAACCAATAGTTTCCCAAACAGCTTCTACTGTTTTTAGTATCATCTGCTAGTATCTGGAATGACTGGGGCCAAACAATCCTGCTGTCTAACTCATAACACATAAGGAAAGGTTTCTCCTATCTTTTCCCTAGCTGAGAAGTATGACTCAATCATTTTCTTTTAGTCTATGTATGATATTTGATCACAATAACTGAAGTCTACATCTAGTTCACTGTTGCATCCCTAGCTCCTTGCAGAGCACCTGGCACACAGTAAACCACAAAGTACATAAGAACACTGAACAAAGTTTAACAGTATCTCTATTGTTACTCCTCCTCTTTGCTTCTCATCTTCTTACCAGTGAGTACCACTGTGATGTCACAGTGGTCCCACTTGGGTTTAGTTCTTTCTACCTTTCCTTCTCAACCCAGAAAGATACAACTGAAATTTTAAAACTGTCTCTTACTACAACTGTGACTTTTTAACTAAACAAAGGGCTCACTATTAACTGATGTTCTGAAAGGCAGTTTGAAAGAAAATTCAAATGAATCGGCTATATAATCTATACAATGTGAACAGCATGAAAAAGACATTTTCTACAATCATATTTAATTCAAACTTTTTTTAGCACTGGAAAACAGAAAAAATATCCCCAAATCCCAGAAATATAAAGTATCCTGAATCTGTATGTAAAACTTTCTTGCAGAAAAAGCTGCACCCAAAATACATCACATGTGTCCAGGCTATTCTGAAATCTTGTTTTGATTGCTGTCACTGCGGAAAACCCAGCTTCACAAAGATATGGAAACAGACTTTTCAGTGCTCTTGTGCCAATGTCAGGATATTCTGCCATGGCTCTAATCAAGAACATACAGAGATCTGTACTTGTCTGAAACATAATTCTAAGATGGCTGCCATTCGCGATCTCAAGCACAAAGGTGATTCACCTGGCTTATTTACAAATAGGTCACTGTCTTACTTTTTACTCATTGCTGAGACAAAATACCTGATACCCAAAGTTAGAGAAGGAAAGGTTTATTTCTTACAGTTTTTGAAGGTTTCAGTCCATACTCAGTTGGCTCCAAGGCAGGGTGGCATGGCGGGGCCGCTGTTCATGGCGGCTGCAAATGGCAAGCGGAAACCAGCAATAGAGAGACACGCCTTCTTCCTGCTATTACATCACATCCTGGCTCCACCCTTCTGAGGGTGTAGCACTGACACCATCAATCCAAGTGCTAGACAATGAATCAATCACAAATGCACAATGCAAACACATGAGGCCTGAGGGCCACGGACAGAAACCATTTAGTCTATCTCCAACAGTTGCCAAAGTCCTAACATTTTCAGCATTGCTGAGAAGTCCAAGTCCCAAGTCTCCTGCGATATCTATGGCAAACTGTTTTAACTGTAACCCCCTGTACAAATGAAACAAGGTTAAACATTTCTGAAATGCAAAGGCACAAGATAAACATTACCATTACAAAAGTTACAAACAGGAGAATAATAAAGCATTGGAAACAAAGCAAGTCCAACATCCAGCAGGGGGAACATTAGTAGAGTTCCATGCTCAGCATTTGAAGCAATCTGGTTGTAAGCTCCAAAAGGCTTGGGTGATTCCACCCCCACAGCACTTCCAGGGATTTCAGCTCCTGCAGCTTTTCTCTTAAACCCCTTTAGCTCAGTTTTTGCAGCTTTCCTTGGATGATCCACGTTTCTGGCTTTTCCAAACTTCTGGGGTCTCCACTGCACCTTTGGCTTCACCCTTACATCTTTACAAATTGCCCTCTCAGGGGCACACTGCTTGGCCATCCAGGCCCTTTGCAATCGAGGTGGAAGCTGTCTTACCTTCTGAATTTGTGCATTTTCCTTGCACCTAAAACCAGCACCATGTGGATGCCATCAAGGTTTGCTGCCAGCTGGAGCAATAGCCAGGCTTTTTTCTCTCTTTGCTGTAGGGGTCCAGTGCCTGGACCGCTGGGCTCTGTTTACCTGATTGTGAGGAAAAGCTCCTCTATGTTGCTGCCATTCTGGAACCTCATGTGGCTGCCACCATTCTGGAACCTCATGTGGCCTCTGTCGCCATTTTGGAGCATGGTGCTCTAAAGCTTTCTCCTCTGAGCAAATTATTTCACTTTTGCAGTTTTGAGACTGCAAAGGATGGAGACCCACTGCTTCCTGGGATGCCCTCTGGCCATCTTTCAATTTCTCTGTTCCTTCTCAGTAATTGAAGTATCAGAAGTATCTATCTTTACAATCCACAGCTTTACTGGAATTTTCCTTCTGGCCAAATTCACAATGTTTTAAATTATCCTGCTGGGCTCTTTGCTCTTGATTTGCAATATATATCTGGCTAAAAGCCCCCAACAATAGCCATGCCACAGCCTCAACATTCAACTGCCTTGAAATTTCCCTTGCCAGATTAATCAATCCATTGCCCTTAATCTCAGTCTCAGTCAAAGTCTCTGGGCATGAGCAAAATGCTGGCAAACTTTCTGCCAAGCCATAACACACATTGTGTAGGGTCCAACAACTAATGTAGTCCTTCTTCCCAACAGAAACCTCCCACGCCTGGTCTTTACCATCAGGCTTTCTATCAGCCTTCTGGTCTCTTGAGGTCTGACCAGAATCTCCTCTACAGAGCAGCCTAAGCTGCTCCAGCTCAATGCATCCAGGCAACATGTCTGAACCTTTCCAAACGCTGCCCACAAACCATTTCCAAAGCCTCTCAAAAAACATCGTCAGGTATAATCACAGCAACACTCCTACTCCTCGGTACCAAATTCTGTCTTAGTTACTTTTTACTTGTTGCTGAGACAAACTATTTGATGCCCAAAGCTGGGAAAGGGAAGGTTTATTTCTTACAGTTTTTGGAAGTTTCAGTCCATACTCAGTTGGCTCCAAGGCAGGGTAGCATGGCAGGGCCACAGTTCATGGCAACTGCAAACAGCAAGGCAGAAACCAGCAAGACAGACACACCTTCTTCCAGCCATTACATCGTATGCTGGCTCCTAGGCGGGTATAGCACTGACACCATCAATCCAAGCGCTAGACAATGAACCAGTCACAAATGCACAATGCAAACACATGCAGCCTGGGGGCCACTGACATAAACCAACAGTCACAGATGCATTTGTTCCCAGTTCAGGGGTTCTTTTGTGTTGGAAAGTAATACTCCAACTCTTCTAAAAGCTGAGATAAGTGATCAGGCATGATATGGAGTTGAATGGCCGGCCATAGTTCTGTCTTGTTTAAAAATTGTCTGCTACTGTTGGAAACAAGACAAAAATCACAATGTTCACTCATGATCCCCATAAATCCAGTTCAGCTTTGAGCACAGCCACTTTACCCACCGACGTGAGCACAGTGATTATTTTCCCCAGAGTGACACACTGAGTTCACTGAGCAGGCTGAATATGACATAGGAGTAAGCAGATTTTGTGATCCAGTTCATGTTACTAAAATGTGCTGCCAATGGGGGCTGATTTTCTGAGAACTCTCTGGAGCTGCTTTTGCAACTCAGAAACTCTGGCCAGTGGTGTCTTTAGAAAGCCATCTCATTTCTGTGTGTAATAGATGCATGTGTTCTGCATCCATCTCACAGGACTGCCAACCAGACTGCAGGACATGTATTTTAATGTGGCTGCCAATTTTAATCACATCCTGCAAAACACTGTTGGGTTCACATAACAGAATGTAGCTGGGCAGTATTTCTATGAAGTGACTATTTCAGTTTTCCTGACTGGCAGAGTCCCCTGCTATCTCATCACTGATCTTTCTGCTTTATCAAAGAAGTTGTCCAGTGACCTGTGTTTTTTACTTATTTTGGCTAGAGTAAGTCTGTGGGCTTACAAAACTGAGACTGAGAAAAATGCAGAGTGAGGAGAAGAGGTTGGGACCAAAGTGGTAAATAAAATAATGGGCGCAGACTAAAGTGAGTGTCAGATTTGACCTAAAGCCTGCCATCAGCTGTGTAACTGCAGTACGTCAGTTCACTTAGGACTATGCAGCATGTCGCCAGATGCAGTTTGTCACTTGCTAGTCGCTTGAGATGGTCTTGATGAGCGTGCAAACAACTGATATACTGTGGTCCTCTGTAGTCAGATCTAATTTCATTCTGCATTTGCAGCTGCTCCCCAGGGTTAGCATCACCACCACAACACACCTCAGATCGTCAGGTCTGAGGTTCTCTCGAGGAGCTCACAGCCCTCTTGCATGTGCAGCTCATAACAGCTTTCGAGCACCTTGGAGAATCTAATGCTGCCACTGATCTGGCAGGAGGTGGGGCTCAGGTGTCCTCCAGTAGGGGGTGGGCACAGAAGTAAACACAGACTAAACTTCTCCCATTGCTCACCTCTTGCTATGCCATTCCTAACAGGGACAAGGACTGCTGCTCTATTACACTGTGAATAAAAATTTAAAAAGTTTAGTACCCAAAAGTAAATGTTGTTTTTACTTTGAAATAAACCTAGAATTTTCTTGTCTTTAGGTAAATTTAAACCTGTTTTCCTTGGGTCCTCATTTGTCAGAGCTGGTGTTTTATTATCTTTTTGCCTTTTTAAATGTGAGAACACCAACTTATAAGGAGTAGTTCTGTAAGGTATTTCTGCATCTAATTGAGGCGGTATCGCCTATAATTAAGGTAAATAGAAGACAAAATGATTTATCATGGACAAAACGAAAGATGTGAAGTCAGCATTGTTTCTTTTAAAAATCTATAATGAAGATTCAATCTGATTCCTACATTCCATTTATGAGATTCATGTCTAATTCTTCAAAATCAAAGTCAGGGACAACCCAAGACTTCTGAGGACTGCAGCCATTTTCAAAGCATGCTACCTTCTTGTAGGTGGCTTAAATTGTATTCTTCTCCTTCCTACCACAAAAGAAAGGAACTTTTTTCACAATTCAAACTCTATTGAGCTTACTGCTTTAGAACAGATGAACTTTGACAAGCATTATGCTGTTAATAAGACTATCTTGATAAAGAATAATTTGCAGGGAGCACTTAAATTTCACTAAAGAGTATATGGAAAAATTATTGCCTTGTTCACCATCTAGAAAACTTATTGCCTTGTTCACCATCTAGAAAACATCTTTTGAAAACTCAGTCTAGAAATTAATTTTATTCCTGGCCAATGTATTTTTGGCCAATGTGTTCCTTGCTTTCTATGATTTCCTCAAATATGTAATCTTAGATGTAATGCTTTCTTTTCTCACTCTAGTAACATGAACATTGAAAACTGTTGACATTCCGAGGAATACATAAAATTTGTATTGCATAAATTTCCTGACCCTGGCCTCCATTCCACAGTGTTTCTGAATATACTCCCTTGTCATAAGAACAAATATTCTTTGTTGCATACAAATGCTGTATACAAAGACATTTTCAAGCAGATTCTTGTAGTGGTACTAGAAAAAATACCAATTTTTGAATGCTTTTATAAGTACAGACAAAATAGGTATAAACTGGACAGTCGGTAACAGAGTACAGGTAATATAAATTCTGTGCAGTCTAAAATTAGGTCTTATGAAAACAAATATGAGACTCTGAAAGAATAATATAATTTATTACCATAAAATAAGAAATTGGATAGAAGGCTAAAGAGTGTACCCAAACACGATTATCTTTATCCTCACTGAAATGCAGGTATCTAAAAGAACAGTGCATTCTATTTTAAAATAACTTTTCAATGAAACAAATCAGAATATCACATATAGGATTTGATGACCAAAAAAAACATGTTGGAATTGTTGAAATTTTGTTGTAACACTATTAGGATATGTTCAATAAATTCGTTTTTAATTAATTTAAAATGTATATATAATTTCATACATTTTGCTCTATAATAATGAATAAACTACCAATGTTTAACATTAGAACAATTTTATAAGTAGATTATTAAATAAAAATGAAAATGGTATCTTACATCTTTACATGTAAAAATGATAACCAATTAAAGAAGGTATTCCAATTTAAATTATATATCTTTACAGTGATCACATGATCAAATCTATTCTGTTTTACTATGAAACTCAGGTATAGGGTAAAGGTATTAAATTCAGAAAATGAAAACTTATTCTTCATTTTTACTTCTAACAATAAGTCATTTAATTTCTTGGGACCATGTCATCCATTTACTGAAACAAATAGTAGTGTCATTGTCAACAAAGACACTCAAAGTGCCACACAGTGTATACAGTAAACCACCATGCAGAATGACTATAAACTGAATTGCAAACATATACAAATAAAATAAAATATTAAAAAAGAAAATACAAAGAAACAAAATATGTAATATTATAGTAGAAAGTGAAGATAATGAGTAATTTATTGTATATTATAGCCCTTTATTATAAAATATATT